>JAWUZV010000016.1:0-211747 GCA_034638295.1 Phortica okadai
TAAACTATCAATTCTGAATAAAATGCCACCCATTAATGCAATTAAAAAAAATTTAAATGTCTCTTATGAGATAAGGCATATTTTAGTCTGATAAGGTACTTCTTCTTCAATGATTTCGAGGATATTTTAGATTTGATAAAAAAAATTTTATTTCTTACGACTTTTCGTAAAATATGTTAATGCCATCTAAAAGAGAAACAGATAAGCTTTCCATCGAGCTCTTAGTCGAAGAAGTCGGTCGAAGGATGCAAGAGTTATTAGCAAAAAACTAATCGGTGGTCAACACGTTTCCGTCCTACTGCCGATTCTTTTCGCAAACTACTTTTCTATAATTCTAGTATTTAATGGGAAAAAATTAAACGAATTTTTTGTCCATTTAAAAAACTATCAATTCTGAATAAAATGCCAACCATTAATGCAATTAAAAAAATGTAAATGTATCTTATTAGATAAGGCATATTTTCGTCTGATAAGGTACTTCTTCTTCAATGATTTCGAGGATATTTTAGTTTTGATCAAAAAAATTTTATTTCTTACGACTTTTCGTAAAAAATGTTAATGCCAACTGAAAGAGGAATAGATAAGCTTTCATCGAGCTCTTAGTCGAAGAAGTCGGTCGAACGATGCAAGAGTTATTAGCAAAAAACTAATCGGTGGTCAACACGTTTCCGTCCTACTGCCGATTCTTTTTGCAAAGTACTTTTCTATAATTGTAATATTTAATGGGAAAAAATTAAACGAATTTTTTGTCCATGTAAAAAACTCTTAATTCTGAATAAAATGCCACCCATTTATGAAATTAAAAAAATGTAAATGTTTCTTATTAGATAAGGCATATTTTCGTCTGATAAGGTACTTTTTCTTCAATGATTTCGAGGAAATTTTAGTTTTGATCAAAAAAATTTTATTTCTCATGACTTTTCGTAAAATATGTTAATGCCATCTGAAAGAGGAACAGATAAGCTTTCGACGGAGCTCTTAGTCGAAGAAGTCGGTCGAAGGATGCAAGAGTTATTAGCAAAAAACTAATTGGTGGTCAACACGATTCCGTCCTACTGCCGATTCTTTTCGCAAAATGCTTTTCTATAATTGTAGTATTTAATGGGAAAAAATTAAACGAATTTTTTGTCCATGTAAAAAACTATTAATTCTGAATAAAATGCCGCCTGTTTATGGAATTAAAAAAATTTAAATGTCTGTTATTAGATAAGGCATATTTTCGTCTGATAAGGTACTTCTTTTTCAATGATTTCGACGATATTTTAGTTTCGATCAAAAAAATATTATTTCTCATGACTTTTCGGAAAATATGTTAATGCCATCTGAAAGAGGAACAGATAAGCTTTCCATCGAGCTCTTAGTCGAAGAAGTCGGTCGAAGGATGCAAGAGTTATTAGCAAAAAACTAATCGGTGGTCAACACGTTTCCGTCCTACTGCCGATTCTTTTTGCAAAGTACTTTTCTATAATTGTAATATTTAATGGGAAAAAATTAAACGAATTTTTTGTCCATGTAAAAAACTCTTAATTCTGAATAAAATGCCACCCATTTATGAAATTAAAAAAATGTAAATGTTTCTTATTAGATAAGGCATATTTTCGTCTGATAAGGTACTTTTTCTTCAATGATTTCGAGGAAATTTTAGTTTTGATCAAAAAAATTTTATTTCTCATGACTTTTCGTAAAATATGTTAATGCCATCTGAAAGAGGAACAGATAAGCTTTCGACGGAGCTCTTAGTCGAAGAAGTCGGTCGAAGGATGCAAGAGTTATTAGCAAAAAACTAATTGGTGGTCAACACGATTCCGTCCTACTGCCGATTCTTTTCGCAAAATGCTTTTCTATAATTGTAGTATTTAATGGGAAAAAATTAAACGAATTTTTTGTCTATGTAAAAAACTATTAATTCTGAATAAAATGCCGCCTGTTTATGGAATTAAAAAAATTTAAATGTCTGTTATTAGATAAGGCATATTTTCGTCTGATAAGGTACTTCTTTTTCAATGATTTCGACGATATTTTAGTTTCGATCAAAAAAATATTATTTCTCATGACTTTTCGGAAAAAATGTTAATGCCAACTGAAAGAGGAATAGATAAGCTTTCCATCGAGCTCTTAGTCGAAGAAGTCGGTCGAACGATGCAAGAGTTATTAGCAAAAAACTAATCGGTGGTCAACACGTTTCCGTCCTACTGCCGATTCTTTTTGCAAAGTACTTTTCTATAATTGTAATATTTAATGGGAAAAAATTAAACGAATTTTTTGTCCATGTAAAAAACTCTTAATTCTGAATAAAATGCCACCCATTTATGAAATTAAAAAAATGTAAATGTTTCTTATTAGATAAGGCATATTTTCGTCTGATAAGGTACTTTTTCTTCAATGATTTCGAGGAAATTTTAGTTTTGATCAAAAAAATTTTATTTCTCATGACTTTTCGTAAAATATGTTAATGCCATCTGAAAGAGGAACAGATAAGCTTTCGACGGAGCTCTTAGTCGAAGAAGTCGGTCGAAGGATGCAAGAGTTATTAGCAAAAAACTAATTGGTGGTCAACACGATTCCGTCCTACTGCCGATTCTTTTCGCAAAATGCTTTTCTATAATTGTAGTATTTAATGGGAAAAAATTAAACGAATTTTTTGTCCATGTAAAAAACTATTAATTCTGAATAAAATGCCGCCTGTTTATGGAATTAAAAAAATTTAAATGTCTGTTATTAGATAAGGCATATTTTCGTCTGATAAGGTACTTCTTTTTCAATGATTTCGACGATATTTTAATTTCGATCAAAAAAATATTATTTCTCATGACTTTTCGGAAAATATGTTAATGCCATCTGAAAGAGGAACAGATAAGCTTTCCATCGAGCTCTTAGTCGAAGAAGTCGGTCGAAGGATGCAAGAGTTATTAGCAAAAAACTAATCGGTGGTCAACACGTTTCCGTCCTACTGCCGATTCTTTTTGCAAAGTACTTTTCTATAATTGTAATATTTAATGGGAAAAAATTAAACGAATTTTTTGTCCATGTAAAAAACTCTTAATTCTGAATAAAATGCCACCCATTTATGAAATTAAAAAAATGTAAATGTTTCTTATTAGATAAGGCATATTTTCGTCTGATAAGGTACTTTTTCTTCAATGATTTCGAGGAAATTTTAGTTTTGATCAAAAAAATTTTATTTCTCATGACTTTTCGTAAAATATGTTAATGCCATCTGAAAGAGGAACAGATAAGCTTTCGACGGAGCTCTTAGTCGAAGAAGTCGGTCGAAGGATGCAAGAGTTATTAGCAAAAAACTAATTGGTGGTCAACACGATTCCGTCCTACTGCCGATTCTTTTCGCAAAATGCTTTTCTATAATTGTAGTATTTAATGGGAAAAAATTAAACGAATTTTTTGTCCATGTAAAAAACTATTAATTCTGAATAAAATGCCGCCTGTTTATGGAATTAAAAAAATTTAAATGTCTGTTATTAGATAAGGCATATTTTCGTCTGATAAGGTACTTCTTTTTCAATGATTTCGACGATATTTTAGTTTCGATCAAAAAAATATTATTTCTCATGACTTTTCGGAAAATATGTTAATGCCAACTGAAAGAGGAATAGATAAGCTTTCCATCGAGCTCTTAGTCGAAGAAGTCGGTCGAACGATGCAAGAGTTATTAGCAAAAAACTAATCGGTGGTCAACACGTTTCCGTCCTACTGCCGATTCTTTTTGCAAAGTACTTTTCTATAATTGTAATATTTAATGGGAAAAAATTAAACGAATTTTTTGTCCATGTAAAAAACTCTTAATTCTGAATAAAATGCCACCCATTTATGAAATTAAAAAAATGTAAATGTTTCTTATTAGATAAGGCATATTTTCGTCTGATAAGGTACTTTTTCTTCAATGATTTCGAGGAAATTTTAGTTTTGATCAAAAAAATTTTATTTCTCATGACTTTTCGTAAAATATGTTAATGCCATCTGAAAGAGGAACAGATAAGCTTTCGACGGAGCTCTTAGTCGAAGAAGTCGGTCGAAGGATGCAAGAGTTATTAGCAAAAAACTAATTGGTGGTCAACACGATTCCGTCCTACTGCCGATTCTTTTCGCAAAATGCTTTTCTATAATTGTAGTATTTAATGGGAAAAAATTAAACGAATTTTTTGTCCATGTAAAAAACTATTAATTCTGAATAAAATGCCGCCTGTTTATGGAATTAAAAAAATTTAAATGTCTGTTATTAGATAAGGCATATTTTCGTCTGATAAGGTACTTCTTTTTCAATGATTTCGACGATATTTTAGTTTCGATCAAAAAAATATTATTTCTCATGACTTTTCGGAAAAAATGTTAATGCCAACTGAAAGAGGAATAGATAAGCTTTCCATCGAGCTCTTAGTCGAAGAAGTCGGTCGAACGATGCAAGAGTTATTAGCAAAAAACTAATCGGTGGTCAACACGTTTCCGTCCTACTGCCGATTCTTTTTGCAAAGTACTTTTCTATAATTGTAATATTTAATGGGAAAAAATTAAACGAATTTTTTGTCCATGTAAAAAACTCTTAATTCTGAATAAAATGCCACCCATTTATGAAATTAAAAAAATGTAAATGTTTCTTATTAGATAAGGCATATTTTCGTCTGATAAGGTACTTTTTCTTCAATGATTTCGAGGAAATTTTAGTTTTGATCAAAAAAATTTTATTTCTCATGACTTTTCGTAAAATATGTTAATGCCATCTGAAAGAGGAACAGATAAGCTTTCGACGGAGCTCTTAGTCGAAGAAGTCGGTCGAAGGATGCAAGAGTTATTAGCAAAAAACTAATTGGTGGTCAACACGATTCCGTCCTACTGCCGATTCTTTTCGCAAAATGCTTTTCTATAATTGTAGTATTTAATGGGAAAAAATTAAACGAATTTTTTGTCCATGTAAAAAACTATTAATTCTGAATAAAATGCCGCCTGTTTATGGAATTAAAAAAATTTAAATGTCTGTTATTAGATAAGGCATATTTTCGTCTGATAAGGTACTTCTTTTTCAATGATTTCGACGATATTTTAATTTCGATCAAAAAAATATTATTTCTCATGACTTTTCGGAAAATATGTTAATGCCATCTGAAAGAGGAACAGATAAGCTTTCCATCGAGCTCTTAGTCGAAGAAGTCGGTCGAAGGATGCAAGAGTTATTAGCAAAAAACTAATCGGTGGTCAACACGTTTCCGTCCTACTGCCGATTCTTTTTGCAAAGTACTTTTCTATAATTGTAATATTTAATGGGAAAAAATTAAACGAATTTTTTGTCCATGTAAAAAACTCTTAATTCTGAATAAAATGCCACCCATTTATGAAATTAAAAAAATGTAAATGTTTCTTATTAGATAAGGCATATTTTCGTCTGATAAGGTACTTTTTCTTCAATGATTTCGAGGAAATTTTAGTTTTGATCAAAAAAATTTTATTTCTCATGACTTTTCGTAAAATATGTTAATGCCATCTGAAAGAGGAACAGATAAGCTTTCGACGGAGCTCTTAGTCGAAGAAGTCGGTCGAAGGATGCAAGAGTTATTAGCAAAAAACTAATTGGTGGTCAACACGATTCCGTCCTACTGCCGATTCTTTTCGCAAAATGCTTTTCTATAATTGTAGTATTTAATGGGAAAAAATTAAACGAATTTTTTGTCCATGTAAAAAACTATTAATTCTGAATAAAATGCCGCCTGTTTATGGAATTAAAAAAATTTAAATGTCTGTTATTAGATAAGGCATATTTTCGTCTGATAAGGTACTTCTTTTTCAATGATTTCGACGATATTTTAGTTTCGATCAAAAAAATATTATTTCTCATGACTTTTCGGAAAATATGTTAATGCCAACTGAAAGAGGAATAGATAAGCTTTCCATCGAGCTCTTAGTCGAAGAAGTCGGTCGAACGATGCAAGAGTTATTAGCAAAAAACTAATCGGTGGTCAACACGTTTCCGTCCTACTGCCGATTCTTTTTGCAAAGTACTTTTCTATAATTGTAATATTTAATGGGAAAAAATTAAACGAATTTTTTGTCCATGTAAAAAACTCTTAATTCTGAATAAAATGCCACCCATTTATGAAATTAAAAAAATGTAAATGTTTCTTATTAGATAAGGCATATTTTCGTCTGATAAGGTACTTTTTCTTCAATGATTTCGAGGAAATTTTAGTTTTGATCAAAAAAATTTTATTTCTCATGACTTTTCGTAAAATATGTTAATGCCATCTGAAAGAGGAACAGATAAGCTTTCGACGGAGCTCTTAGTCGAAGAAGTCGGTCGAAGGATGCAAGAGTTATTAGCAAAAAACTAATTGGTGGTCAACACGATTCCGTCCTACTGCCGATTCTTTTCGCAAAATGCTTTTCTATAATTGTAGTATTTAATGGGAAAAAATTAAACGAATTTTTTGTCCATGTAAAAAACTATTAATTCTGAATAAAATGCCGCCTGTTTATGGAATTAAAAAAATTTAAATGTCTGTTATTAGATAAGGCATATTTTCGTCTGATAAGGTACTTCTTTTTCAATGATTTCGACGATATTTTAGTTTCGATCAAAAAAATATTATTTCTCATGACTTTTCGGAAAATATGTTAATGCCATCTGAAAGAGGAACAGATAAGCTTTCCATCGAGCTCTTAGTCGAAGAAGTCGGTCGAAGGATGCAAGAGCTATTAGCAAAAAACTAATCGGTGGTCAACACGTTTCCGTCCTACTGCCGATTCTTTTTGCAAAGTACTTTTCTATAATTGTAATATTTAATAGGAAAAAATTAAACGAATTTTTTGTCCATGTAAAAAACTCTTAATTCTGAATAAAATGCCACCCATTTATGAAATTAAAAAAATGTAAATGTTTCTTATTAGATAAGGCATATTTTCGTCTGATAAGGTACTTTTTCTTCAATGATTTCGAGGAAATTTTAGTTTTGATCAAAAAAATTTTATTTCTCATGACTTTTCGTAAAATATGTTAATGCCATCTGAAAGAGGAACAGATAAGCTTTCGACGGAGCTCTTAGTCGAAGAAGTCGGTCGAAGGATGCAAGAGTTATTAGCAAAAAACTAATCGGTGGTCAACACGTTTCCGTCCTACTGCCGATTCTTTTTGCAAAGTACTTTTCTATAATTGTAATATTTAATGGGAAAAAATTAAACGAATTTTTTGTCCATGTAAAAAACTCTTAATTCTGAATAAAATGCCACCCATTTATGAAATTAAAAAAATGTAAATGTTTCTTATTAGATAAGGCATATTTTCGTCTGATAAGGTACTTTTTCTTCAATGATTTCGAGGAAATTTTAGTTTTGATCAAAAAAATTTTATTTCTCATGACTTTTCGTAAAATATGTTAATGCCATCTGAAAGAGGAACAGATAAGCTTTCGACGATATTTTAGTTTCGATCAAAAAAATATTATTTCTCATGACTTTTCGGAAAATATGTTAATGCCAACTGAAAGAGGAATAGATAAGCTTTCCATCGAGCTCTTAGTCGAAGAAGTCGGTCGAACGATGCAAGAGTTATTAGCAAAAAACTAATCGGTGGTCAACACGTTTCCGTCCTACTGCCGATTCTTTTTGCAAAGTACTTTTCTATAATTGTAATATTTAATGGGAAAAAATTAAACGAATATTTTGTCCATGTAAAAAACTCTTAATTCTGAATAAAATGCCACCCATTTATGAAATTAAAAAAATGTAAATATTTCTTATTAGATAAGGCATATTTTCGTCTGATAAGGTACTTTTTCTTCAATGATTTCGAGGAAATTTTAGTTTTGATCAAAAAAATTTTATTTCTCATGACTTTTCGTAAAATATGTTAATGCCATCTGAAAGAGGAACAGATAAGCTTTCGACGGAGCTCTTAGTCGAAGAAGTCGGTCGAAGGATGCAAGAGTTATTAGCAAAAAACTAATTGGTGGTCAACACGATTCCGTCCTACTGCCGATTCTTTTCGCAAAATGCTTTTCTATAATTGTAGTATTTAATGGGAAAAAATTAAACGAATTTTTTGTCCATGTAAAAAACTATTAATTCTGAATAAAATGCCGCCTGTTTATGGAATTAAAAAAATTTAAATGTCTGTTATTAGATAAGGCATATTTTCGTCTGATAAGGTACTTCTTTTTCAATGATTTCGACGATATTTTAGTTTCGATCAAAAAAATATTATTTCTCATGACTTTTCGGAAAATATGTTAATGCCATCTGAAAGAGGAACAGATAAGCTTTCCATCGAGCTCTTAGTCGAAGAAGTCGGTCGAAGGATGCAAGAGCTATTAGCAAAAAACTAATCGGTGGTCAACACGTTTCCGTCCTACTGCCGATTCTTTTTGCAAAGTACTTTTCTATAATTGTAATATTTAATGGGAAAAAATTAAACGAATTTTTTGTCCATGTAAAAAACTCTTAATTCTGAATAAAATGCCACCCATTTATGAAATTAAAAAAATGTAAATGTTTCTTATTAGATAAGGCATATTTTCGTCTGATAAGGTACTTTTTCTTCAATGATTTCGAGGAAATTTTAGTTTTGATCAAAAAAATTTTATTTCTCATGACTTTTCGTAAAATATGTTAATGCCATCTGAAAGAGGAACAGATAAGCTTTCGACGGAGCTCTTAGTCGAAGAAGTCGGTCGAAGGATGCAAGAGTTATTAGCAAAAAACTAATCGGTGGTCAACACGTTTCCGTCCTACTGCCGATTCTTTTTGCAAAGTACTTTTCTATAATTGTAATATTTAATGGGAAAAAATTAAACGAATTTTTTGTCCATGTAAAAAACTATTAATTCTGAATAAAATGCCGCCTGTTTATGGAATTAAAAAAATTTAAATGTCTGTTATTAGATAAGGCATATTTTCGTCTGATAAGGTACTTCTTTTTCAATGATTTCGACGATATTTTAGTTTCGATCAAAAAAATATTATTTCTCATGACTTTTCGGAAAATATGTTAATGCCATCTGAAAGAGGAACAGATAAGCTTTCCATCGAGCTCTTAGTCGAAGAAGTCGGTCGAAGGATGCAAGAGTTATTAGCAAAAAACTAATCGGTGGTCAACACGTTTCCGTCCTACTGCCGATTCTTTTCGCAAACTACTTTTCTATAATTGTAATATTTAATGGGAAAAAATTAAACGAATTTTTTGTCCATGTAAAAAACTCTTAATTCTGAATAAAATGCCACCCATTTATGAAATTAAAAAAATGTAAATGTTTCTTATTAGATAAGGCATATTTTCGTCTGATAAGGTACTTTTTCTTCAATGATTTCGAGGAAATTTTAGTTTTGATCAAAAAAATTTTATTTCTCATGACTTTTCGTAAAAAATGTTAATGCCAACTGAAAGAGGAATAGATAAGCTTTCCATCGAGCTCTTAGTCGAAGAAGTCGGTCGAACGATGCAAGAGTTATTAGCAAAAAACTAATCGGTGGTCAACACGTTTCCGTCCTACTGCCGATTCTTTTTGCAAAGTACTTTTCTATAATTGTAATATTTAATGGGAAAAAATTAAGCGAATTTTTTGTCCATGTAAAAAACTCTTAATTCTGAATAAAATGCCACCCATTTATGAAATTAAAAAAATGTAAATGTTTCTTATTAGATAAGGCATATTTTCGTCTGATAAGGTACTTTTTCTTCAATGATTTCGAGGAAATTTTAGTTTTGATCAAAAAAATTTTATTTCTTACGACTTTTCGTAAAATATGTAAATGCCATCTGAAAGAGGAACAAATTAGCTTTCCATTGAGCTCTTAGTCGAAGAAGTCAGTCGAAGGATGCAAGAGTTATTAGCAAAAAACTAAACGGTGGTCAACACGTTTTCGTCCTACTGCCGATTCTTTTCGCAAAGTACTTTTCTATAATTCTAGTATTTAATGGGAAAAAATTAAACGAATTTTTTGTCCATGTAAAAAACTATTAATTCTGAATAAAATGCCACCCATTTATGAAATTAAAAAAATTTAAATGTCTCTTATTAGATAAGGCATATTTTCGTCTGATAAGGTACTTCTTTTTCAATGATTTCGAGGATATTTTAGTTTTGATCAAAAAAATTTTATTTCTTATGACTTTTCGTAAAATATGTTAATGCCATCTGAAAGAGGAACAGATATGCTTTCCATCGAGCTCTTATTCGAAGAAGTCGGTCGAAGGATGCAAGAGTTGTTAGCAAAAAACCAATCGGTGGTCAACACGATTCCGTCCTACTGCCGATTCTTTTCGCAAAATACTTTTCTATAATTGTAGTATTTAATGGGAAAAAATTAAACGAATTTTTTGTCCATGTAAAAAACTATTAATTCTGAATAAAATGCCGCCTGTTTATGGAATTAAAAAAATTTAAATGTCTGTTATTAGATAAGGCATATTTTCGTCTGATAAGGTACTTCTTTTTCAATGATTTCGACGATATTTTAGTTTCGATCAAAAAAATATTATTTCTCATGTTTTTTCGTTAAATATGTTAATGCCATCTGAAAGAGGAACAGATAAACTTTCCATCGAGCTCTTATTCGAAGAAGTCGGTCGAAGGATGCAAGAGTTGTTAGCAAAAAACCAATCGGTGGTCAACACGTTTCCGTCCTACTGCCGATTCTTTTCGCAAAGTACTTTTCTATAATTCTAGTATTTAATGGGAAAAAAATAAACGAATTTTTTGTCCATGTTAAAAACTATTAATTCTGAATAAAATGTCACCCATTTATGCAATTAAAAAAATTTAAGTGTCTCTTATTAGATAAGGCATATTTTCGTCTGATAAGGTACTTCGTTTTCAATGATTTCGAGGATATTTTAGTTTTGATCAAAAAAATTTTATTTCTTACGACTTTTCGTAAAATATGTTAATGCCAACTGAAAGAGGAATAGATAAGCTTTCCATCGAGCTCTTAGTCGAAGAAGTCAGTCGAAGGATGCAAGAGTTATTAGCAAAAAACTAATCGCTGGTCAACATGTTTCAGTCCTACTGCCGATTCTTTTTGCAAAGTACTTTTCTATAATTCTTGTATTTAATGGGAAAAAATTAAACGAATTTTTTGTCCATGTAAAAAACTATAAATTCTGAATAAAATGCCACCCCTTTATGAAATTCAAAAAATTTAAATGCATCTTATTAGGCATATTTTCGTCTGATAAGGTACTTCGTTTTCAATGATTTCGAGGATATTTTAGTTTTGATCAAAAAAAATTTTATTTCTTACGACTTTTCGTAAAATATGTTAATGCCAACTGAAAGAGGAATAGATAAGCTTTCCATCGAGCTCTTAGTCGAAGAAGTCAGTCGAACGATGCAAGAGTTATTAGCAAAAAACTAATCGCTGGTCAACACGTTTCAGTCATACTGCCGATTCTTTTTGCAAAGTACTTTTCTATAATTGTAATATTTAATGGGAAAAAATTAAACGAATTTTTTGTCCATGTAAAAAACTCTTAATTCTGAATAAAATGCCACCCATTTATGAAATTAAAAAAATGTAAATGTTTCTTATTAGATAAGGCATATTTTCGTCTGATAAGGTACTTCTTCTTCAATGATTTCGAGGAAATTTTAGTTTTGATCAAAAAAATTTTATTTCTCATGACTTTTCGTAAAATATGTTAATGCCATCTGAAAGAGAAACAGATAAGCTTTCGACGGAGCTCTTAGTCGAAGAAGTCGGTCGAAGGATGCAAGAGTTATTAGCAAAAAACTAATCGGTGGGCAACACGTTTCCGTCCTACTGCCGATTCTTTTCGCAAAATGCTTTTCTATAATTGTAGTATTTAATGGGAAAAAATTAAACGAATTTATTGTCCATGTAAAAAACTATTAATTCTGAATAAACTGCCACCCATTTATGCAATTAAAAAAATTTAAATGTCTCTTATTAGATAAGGCATATTTTCGTCTGATAAGGTACTTCTTCTTCAATGATTTCGAGGATATTTTAGTTTTGATCAAAAAAATTTTATTTCTTACGACTTTTCGTAAAAAATGTTAATGCCAACTGAAAGAGGAACAGATATGCTTTCAATTGAGCTCTTATTCGAAGAAGTCGGTCGAAGGATGCAAGAGTTGTTAGCAAAAAACCAATCGGTGGTCAACACGATTCCGTCCTACTGCCAATTCTTTTCGCAAAGTACTTTTCTATAATTATAGTATTTAATGGGAAAAAATTAAACGGAGTTTTTGTTTTTGTAAAAAACTATTAATTCTGAATAAAATGCCACCCATTTATGCAATTAAAAAAATTTAAATGTCTGTTATTAGATAAGGCATATTTTCGTCTGATAAGGTACTTCTTTTTCAATGATTTCGAGGATATTTTAGTTTTGATCAAAAAAATTTTATTTCTCATGACTTTTCGTAAAATATGTTAATGCCATCTGAAAGAGGAACAGATATGCTTTCCATCGAGCTCTTATTCGAAGAAGTCGGTCGAAGGATGCAAGAGTTGTTAGCAAAAAACCAATCGGTGGTCAACACGATTCCGTCCTACTGCCGATTCTTTTCGCAAAATACTTTTCTATAATTGTAGTATTTAATGGGAAAAAATTAAACGAATTTTTTGTCCATGTAAAAAACTATTAATTCTGAATAAAATGCCGCCTGTTTATGGAATTAAAAAAATTTAAATGTCTGTTATTAGATAAGGCATATTTTCGTCTGATAAGGTACTTCTTTTTCAATGATTTGGACGATATTTTAGTTTCGATCAAAAAAATATTATTTCTCATGACTTTTCGGAAAATATGTTAATGCCATCTGAAAGAGGAACAGATAAGCTTTCCATCGAGCTCTTATTCGAAGAATGCAAGAGTTGTTAGCAAAAAACCAATCGGTGGTCAACACGTTTCCGTCCTACTGCCGATTCTTTTCGCAAAGTACTTTTCTATAATTCTAGTATTTAATGGGAAAAAATAAACGAATTTTTTGTCCATGTTAAAAACTATTAATTCTGAATAAAATGCCACCCATTTATGCAATTAAAAAAATTTAAATGTCTCTTATTAGATAAGGCATATTTTCGTCTGATAAGGTACTTCGTTTTCAATGATTTCGAGGATATTTTAGTTTTGATCAAAAAAATTTTATTTCTTACGACTTTTCGTAAAATATGTTAAAGCCAACTGAAAGAGGAATAGATAAGCTTTCCATCGAGCTCTTAGTCGAAGAAGTCAGTCGAACGATGCAAGAGTTATTAGCAAAAAACTAATCGCTGGTCAACACGTTTCAGTCATACTGCCGATTCTTTTTGCAAAGTACTTTTCTATAATTGTAATATTTAATGGGAAAAAATTAAACGAATTTTTTGTCCATGTAAAAAACTCTTAATTCTGAATAAAATGCCACCCATTTATGAAATTAAAAAAATGTAAATGTTTCTTATTAGATAAGGCATATTTTCGTCTGATAAGGTACTTCTTCTTCAATGATTTCGAGGAAATTTTAGTTTTGATCAAAAAAATTTTATTTCTCATGACTTTTCGTATAATATGTTAATGCCCTCTGAAAGAGAAACAGATAAGCTTTCGACGGAGCTCTTAGTCGAAGAAGTCGGTCGAAGGATGCAAGAGTTATTAGCAAAAAACTAATCGGTGGGCAACACGTTTCCGTCCTACTGCCGATTCTTTTCGCAAAATGCTTTTCTATAATTGTAGTATTTAATGGGAAAAAATTAAACGAATTTAGTGTCCATGTAAAAAACTATTAATTCTGAATAAACTGCCACCCATTTATGCAATTAAAAAAATTTAAATGTCTGTTATTAGATAAGGCATATTTTCGTCTGATAAGGTACTTCTTCTTCAATGATTTCGAGGATATTTTAGTTTTGATCAAAAAAATTTTATTTCTTACGACTTTTCGTAAAAAATGTTAATGCCAACTGAAAGAGGAACAGATATGCTTTCAATTGAGCTCTTATTCGAAGAAGTCGGTCGAAGGATGCAAGAGTTGTTAGCAAAAAACCAATCGGTGGTCAACACGATTCCGTCCTACTGCCAATTCTTTTCGCAAAGTACTTTTCTATAATTATAGTATTTAATGGGAAAAAATTAAACGGAGTTTTTGTTTTTGTAAAAAACTATTAATTCTGAATAAAATGCCACCCATTTATGCAATTAAAAAAATTTAAATGTCTGTTATTAGATAAGGCATATTTTCGTCTGATAAGGTACTTCTTTTTCAATGATTTCGAGGATATTTTAGTTTTGATCAAAAAAATTTTATTTCTCATGACTTTTCGTAAAATGTGTTAATGCCATCTGAAAGAGGAACAGATATGCTTTCCATCGAGCTCTTATTCGAAGAATGCAAGAGTTGTTAGCAAAAAACCAATCGGTGGTCAACACGTTTCCGTCCTACTGCCGATTCTTTTCGCAAAGTACTTTTCTATAATTATAGTATTTAATGGGAAAAAATAAACGAATTTTTTGTCCATGTTAAAAACTATTAATTCTGAATAAAATGCCACCCATTTATGCAATTAAAAAAATTTAAATGTCTCTTATTAGATAAGGCATATTTTCGTCTGATAAGGTACTTCGTTTTCAATGATTTCGAGGATATTTTAGTTTTGATCAAAAAAATTTTATTTCTTACGACTTTTCGTAAAATATGTTAATGCCAACTGAAAGAGGAATAGATAAGCTTTCCATCGAGCTCTTAGTCGAAGAAGTCAGTCGAAGGATGCAAGAGTTATTAGCAAAAAACTAATCGCTGGTCAACACGTTTCAGTCCTACTGCCGATTCTTTTTGCAAAGTACTTTTCTATAATTCTAGTATTTAATGGGAAAAAATTAAACGAATTTTTTGTCCATATAAAAATTTATTAATTCTGAATAAAATGCCACCCATTTATGAATTTAAAAAAATTTAAATGTCTCTTATTAGATAAGGTATATTTTCGTCTGATAAGGTACTTCTTTTTCAATGATTTCGAGGATATTTTAGTTTCGATCAAAAAAATATTATTTCTCATGTTTTTTCGTTAAATATGTTAATGCCATCTGAAAGAGGAACAGATAAGCTTTCCATCGAGCTCTTATTCGAAGAAGTCGGTCGAAGGATGCAAGAGTTGTTAGCAAAAAACCAATCGGTGGTCAACACGATTCCGTCCTACTGCCGATTCTTTTCGCAAAATACTTTTCTGTAATTGTGATATATAATGGAAAAAAATTAAACGGAGTTTTTGTTTATGTCAAAAACTATTAATTCTGAATAAAATGCCACCCATTTATGCAATTAAAAAAATTTAAATGTCTCTTACAAGGTACTTCGTTTTCAATTATTTCGAGGATATTTTAGTTTTGATCAAAAAAATTTTATTTCTTACGACTTTTCGTAAAAAATGTTAATGCCAACTGAAAGAGGAATAGATAAGCTTTCCATCGAGCTCTTAGTCGAAGAAGTCGGTCGAAGGATGCAAGAGTTATTAGCAAAAAACTAATCGGTGGTAAACACGATTCCGTCCTACTGCCGATTCTTTTCGCAAAATACTTTTCTATAATTGTAGTATTTAATGGGAAAAAATTAAACGAATTTTTTGTCCATGTAAAAAACTATTAATTCTGAATAAAATGCCGCCTGTGTATGCAATTAAAAAAATTTAAATGTCTCTTATTAGATAAGGCATATTTTCGTCTGATAAGGTACTTCGTTTTCAATGATTTCGAGGATATTTTAGTTTTGATCAAAAAAATTTTATTTCTCATGACTTTTCGTAAAATATGTTAATGCCATCTGAAAGAGGAACAGATAAGCTTTCCATTGAGCTCTTAGTCGAAGAAGTCGGTCGAAGGATGCAAGAGTTGTTAGCAAAAAACCAATCGGTGGTCAACACGTTTCCGTCCTACTGCCGATTCTTTTCGCAAAGTACTTTTCTATAAATCTAGTATTTAATGGGAAAAAATTAAACGAATTTTTTGTCCATGTTAAAAACAATTAATTCTGAATAAAATGCCGCCTGTTTATGCAATTAAAAAAATTTAAATGTCTCTTATTAGATAAGGCATATTTTCGTCTGATAAGGTACTTCGTTTTCAATGATTTCGAGGATATTTTAGTTTTGATCAAAAAAATTTTATTTGTCATGACTTTTCGTAAAATATGTTAATGCCATCTGAAAGAGGAACAGATAAGCTTTCCATCGAGCTCTTATTCGAAGAAGTCGGTCGAAGGATGCAAGAGTTATTAGCAAAAAACTAATCGGTGGTCACCACGTTTCCGTCCTACTGCCGATTCTTTTCGCAAAGTACTTTTCTAAAATTCTAGTATTTATTGGGAAAACAGATAAGCTTTCCATCGAGCTCTTAGTCGAAGAAGTCGGTCGAAGGATGCAAGAGTTGTTAGCAAGAAACTAATCGGTGGTCAACACGATTTCGTCCTACTGCCGATTCTTTTCGCAAAGTACTTTTCTATAATTCTAGTATTTAATGGGAAAAAATTAAACGAATTTTTTGTCCATGTTAAATACAATTAATTCTAAATAAAATGCCACCCATTTATGCAATTAAAAAAATTTAAATGTCTCTTATTAGATAAGGCATATTTTCGTCTGATAAGGTACTTCTTTTTCAATGATTTCGAGGATATTTTAGTTTCGATCAAAATAATATTATTTCTCATGACTTTTCGTAAAATATGTTAATGCCATCTGAAAGAGGAACAGATATGCTTTCCATCGAGCTCTTATTCGAAGAAGTCGGTCGAAGGATGCAAGAGTTGTTAGCAAAAAACCAATCGGTGGTCAACACGATTCCGTCCTAATGCCGATTCTTTTCGCAAAATACTTTTCTATAATTGTAGTATTTAATGGGAAAAAATTAAACGAATTTTTTGTCCATGTAAAAAACTATTAATTCTGAATAAAATGCCGCCTGTTTATGGAATTAAAAAAATTTAAATGTCTGTTATTAGATAAGGCATATTTTCGTCTGATAAGGTACTTCTTTTTCAATGATTTGGACGATATTTTAGTTTCGATCAAAAAAATATTATTTCTCATGACTTTTCGGAAAATATGTTAATGCCATCTGAAAGAGGAACAGATAAGCTTTCCATCGAGCTCTTATTCGAAGAATGCAAGAGTTGTTAGCAAAAAACCAATCGGTGGTCAACACGTTTCCGTCCTACTGCCGATTCTTTTCGCAAAGTACTTTTCTATAATTCTAGTATTTAATGGGAAAAAATAAACGAATTTTTTGTCCATGTTAAAAACTATTAATTCTGAATAAAATGCCACCCATTTATGCAATTAAAAAAATTTAAATGTCTCTTATTAGATAAGGCATATTTTCGTCTGATAAGGTACTTCGTTTTCAATGATTTCGAGGATATTTTAGTTTTGATCAAAAAAATTTTATTTCTTACGACTTTTCGTAAAATATGTTAATGCCAACTGAAAGAGGAATAGATAAGCTTTCCATCGAGCTCTTAGTCGAAGAAGTCAGTCGAAGGATGCAAGAGTTATTAGCAAAAAACTAATCGCTGGTCAACACGTTTCAGTCCTACTGCCGATTCTTTTTGCAAAGTACTTTTCTATAATTCTAGTATTTAATGGGAAAAAATTAAACGAATTTTTTGTCCATATAAAAATTTATTAATTCTGAATAAAATGCCACCCATTTATGAATTTAAAAAAATTTAAATGTCTCTTATTAGATAAGGTATATTTTCGTCTGATAAGGTACTTCTTTTTCAATGATTTCGAGGATATTTTAGTTTCGATCAAAAAAATATTATTTCTCATGTTTTTTCGTTAAATATGTTAATGCCATCTGAAAGAGGAACAGATAAGCTTTCCATCGAGCTCTTATTCGAAGAAGTCGGTCGAAGGATGCAAGAGTTGTTAGCAAAAAACCAATCGGTGGTCAACACGATTCCGTCCTACTGCCGATTCTTTTCGCAAAATACTTTTCTGTAATTGTGATATATAATGGAAAAAAATTAAACGGAGTTTTTGTTTATGTCACAAACTATTAATTCTGAATAAAATGCCACCCATTTATGCAATTAAAAAAATTTAAATGTCTCTTACAAGGTACTTCGTTTTCAATTATTTCGAGGATATTTTAGTTTTGATCAAAAAAATTTTATTTCTTACGACTTTTCGTAAAAAATGTTAATGCCAACTGAAAGAGGAATAGATAAGCTTTCCATCGAGCTCTTAGTCGAAGAAGTCGGTCGAAGGATGCAAGAGTTATTAGCAAAAAACTAATCGGTGGTAAACACGATTCCGTCCTACTGCCGATTCTTTTCGCAAAATACTTTTCTATAATTGTAGTATTTAATGGGAAAAAATTAAACGAATTTTTTGTCCATGTAAAAAACTATTAATTCTGAATAAAATGCCGCCTGTGTATGCAATTAAAAAAATTTAAATGTCTCTTATTAGATAAGGCATATTTTCGTCTGATAAGGTACTTCGTTTTCAATGATTTCGAGGATATTTTAGTTTTGATCAAAAAAATTTTATTTCTCATGACTTTTCGTAAAATATGTTAATGCCATCTGAAAGAGGAACAGATAAGCTTTCCATTGAGCTCTTAGTCGAAGAAGTCGGTCGAAGGATGCAAGAGTTGTTAGCAAAAAACCAATCGGTGGTCAACACGTTTCCGTCCTACTGCCGATTCTTTTCGCAAAGTACTTTTCTATAAATCTAGTATTTAATGGGAAAAAATTAAACGAATTTTTTGTCCATGTTAAAAACAATTAATTCTGAATAAAATGCCGCCTGTTTATGCAATTAAAAAAATTTAAATGTCTCTTATTAGATAAGGCATATTTTCGTCTGATAAGGTACTTCGTTTTCAATGATTTCGAGGATATTTTAGTTTTGATCAAAAAAATTTTATTTGTCATGACTTTTCGTAAAATATGTTAATGCCATCTGAAAGAGGAACAGATAAGCTTTCCATCGAGCTCTTATTCGAAGAAGTCGGTCGAAGGATGCAAGAGTTATTAGCAAAAAACTAATCGGTGGTCACCACGTTTCCGTCCTACTGCCGATTCTTTTCGCAAAGTACTTTTCTAAAATTCTAGTATTTATTGGGAAAACAGATAAGCTTTCCATCGAGCTCTTAGTCGAAGAAGTCGGTCGAAGGATGCAAGAGTTGTTAGCAAGAAACTAATCGGTGGTCAACACGATTTCGTCCTACTGCCGATTCTTTTCGCAAAGTACTTTTCTATAATTCTAGTATTTAATGGGAAAAAATTAAACGAATTTTTTGTCCATGTTAAATACAATTAATTCTAAATAAAATGCCACCCATTTATGCAATTAAAAAAATTTAAATGTCTCTTATTAGATAAGGCATATTTTCGTCTGATAAGGTACTTCTTTTTCAATGATTTCGAGGATATTTTAGTTTCGATCAAAATAATATTATTTCTCATGACTTTTCGTTAAATATGTTAATGCCATCTGAAAGAGGAACAGATAAGCTTTCCATCGAGCTCTAATTCGAAGAAGTCGGTCAAAGAATGCAAGAGTTGTTAGCAAAAAACCAATCTGTGGTCAACACGATTCCGTCCTACTGCCGATTCTTTTCGCAAAGTACTTTTCTATAATTCTAGTATTTAATGGGAAAAAATTAAACGAATTTTTTGTCCATGTAAGAAACTATTAATTCTGAATAAAATGCCACCTGTTATGCAATTAAAAAAATTTAAATGTCTCTTATTAGATAAGGCATATTTTCGTATGATAAGGTACTTCTTTTTCAATGATTTCGAGGATATTTTAGTTTCGATCAAAAAAATGTTATTTCTCATGACTTTTCGTTAAATATGTTAATGCCATCTGAGAGAGGAACAGATAAGCTTTCCATCGAGCTCTTATTCGAAGAAGTCGGTCGAAGGATGCAAGAGTTGTTAGCAAGAAACTAATCGGTGGTCAACACGATTTCGTCCTACTGCCGATTCTTTTCGCAAAGTACTTTTCTATAATTCTAGTATTTAATGGGAAAAAAATAAACAAACAATAAACAATAAAAAATAAATAAATAAAATAAATTTTTCCATACAACGGTTCAAGTTTTGCTATTAGTGGGCGTAGCCATGCCCATATTTGGTCAAAATAGTTTTTATTTCTCCCCAAGAACATAACTGTAAAGTTTCAAGTCAATTGGTTAAAAAACAAAAAAGTTTTCCATACAAAGGGTCAATTTTCGCTATAAAAGGGCGTGGCGACGCCAACTTTTGATCAAAATAGTTTTCATTCCTCTCTAAGAGCATAACTGCAAAGTTTCAAGTCAATTGGTTACAAATCAGAAAAGTTTTCCATACAACGGGTCAATTTTCGCTATAAGTAGGCGTGGCTACGCCCACTTTTGGTCAAAATAGTTTTCATTCCTCCCTAGGAACATAACTGTAAAGTTTTAAGTCCATTGGTTAAAAAACAAAAAAGTTTTCCATACAAAGGGTCAATTTGCGCTATAAAAGGGCGTGGCTACGCCTGGCTACGCCCACTTTTGGTCAAAATAGTTTTCATTCCTCCCTAAGAGCATAACAGCAAAGTTTTAAGTCAATTGGTTAAAAAACAAAAAAGTTTTCCATACAACCGGTCAATTTTCGCTATAAGTAGGCGTGGCTACGCCCACTTTTGGTTAAAATAGTTTTCATTCCTCCCTAAGAACATAACTGTAAAGTTTCAAGTCAATTGGTTAAAAAACAAAAAAAGTTTTCCATACAAAGGGTCAAGTTAAGCTATAAGTGGGCGTGGCCACGCCCACTTTTGGTCAAAATAGTTTTCATTCCTCCCTAAGAGCATAACTGCAAAGTTTCAAGTCAATTGGTTAAAAAACAAAAAAGTTTTCCATACAACGGGTAAATTTTCGCTATAAGTGGGCGTGGCTACGCGTGGTTACGCCCACTTTTGGTCAAAATAGTTTTCATTCCTCCCTAAGAACATAACTTTAAAATTTCAAGTCAATTGGTTAAGAAACAAAAAAGTTTTCCATACAACGACGTGAATATGGCTTCTCTTCCTCTTCTTCATTTTGTATGGGAGCTACCAGTTCCAGATGTCCAATCTCAATGAAACTTTCAGGCATGTAGTCGGACCATGTAGAACTACTATGTTTAAAATTTCAGCACTCTATTGTACAAAACAAAAAAGTTTTCCATACAACGATTCAAGTTTTGTTCACTTTTCTTCTTCTTTTCGTATGGGAGCTACCTGTTCCAATAATCCGATCATGCTGGTTCCGACGAATGATTCATCGTAATAAATTCTAAGACTCTGTGCAAAGTTTCAGCTCGATAGCTTCAAAACTGAGGGACTAGTTTGCATACATACAGACAGACAGACAGACAGACGGACAGACGGACATGGCTAAATCAACTCGTCTTGTCGTCCTGATCAAGAATATATATACTTTATATAGTCGGAAATTAATATTTCGATCTGTTACAAACTCCGTGACAAAGTTATTATACTATTTCACATAAGTGAAAAGTATAAAAATTTAAATGTCTCTTATTAGATCAGGCATATTTTCGTCTGATAAGGTACTTCGTTTTCAATGATTTCGAGGATATTTTAGTTCTGATCAAAAAAATTTTATTTCTTACGTCTTTTCGTAAAATATGTTAATGCCAACTGAAAGAGGAATAGATAAGCTTTGCATCGAGGTCTTAGTCGAAGAAGTCGGTCGAAGGATGCAAGAGTTGTTAGCAAAAAACCAATCGGTGGTCAACACGTTTCCGTCCTACTGCCGATTCTTTTCGCAAAGTACTTTTCTATAATTCTAGTATTTAATGGGAAAAAATTAAACGAATTTTTTGTCCATGTTAAAAACAATTAATTCTGAATAAAATGCCACCCATTTATGCAATTAAAAAAATTTAAATGTCTCTTATTAGATAAGGCATATTTTCGTCTGATAAGGTACTTCTTTTCCAATGATTTCGAGGATATTTTAGTTTTGATCAAACAAATTTTATTTCTCATGACTTTTCGTAAAATATGTTAATGCCATCTGAAAGAGGAACAGATAAGCTTTCCATCGAGCTCTTAGTCGAAGAAGTCGGTCGAAGGATGCAAGAGTTGTTAGCAAAAAACTAATCGGTGGTCAACACGATTCCGTCCTACTGCCGATTCTTTTCGCAAAGTACTTTTCTATAATTCTAGTATTTAATGGGAAAAAATTAAATGAATTTTTTGTCCATGTAAAAAACTATTAATTCTGAATAAAATGCCTTCCATTTATGAAATTAAAAAAATTTAAATGTCTCTAATTAGATAAGGCATATTTTCGTCTGATAAGGTACTTCGTTTTCAATGATTTCGATGATATTTTAGTTTTTATCAAAAAAATTTTATTTCTTACGACTTTTCGTAAAATATGTTAATGGCATCTGAAAGAGGAACAGATAAGCTTTCCATCGAGCTCTTAGTCGAAAAAGTCGGTCGAAGGATGCAAGAGTTATTAGCAAAAAACTAATCGGTGGTCAACACGTTTCCGTCCTACTGCCGATTCTTTTCGCAAAATGATTTTCTATAATTCTAGTATTTAATGGGAAAAAATTAAACGAATTTTTTGTCCATGTAAAAAACTATTAATTCTGAATAAAATGCCGCCTGTTTATGCAATTAAAAAAATTTAAATGCCTCTTATTAGATAAGGCATATTTTCGTCTGGTAAGGTACTTCTTTTTCAATGATTTCGAGGATATTTTAGTTTTGATCAAAAAAATTTTATTTCTTACGATTTTTCGTAAAAAATGTTAATGCCAACTGAAAGAGGAATAGATAAGCTTTCCATCGAGCTCTCAGTCGAAGAAGTCGGTCGAAGGATGCAAGAGTTATTAGCAAAAAACTAATCGGTGGTCAACACATTTCCGTCCTACTGCCGATTCTTTACGCAAACTACTTTTCTATAATTCTAGTATTTAATGGGAAAAATTAAACGAATTTTTTGTCCATGTAAAAACTATTAATTCTGAATCAAATGCCACCCATTTATGAAATTGAAAAAATTTAAATGTCTCTTATTAGATAAGGCATATTTTCGTCTGACAAGGTACTTCGTTTTCAATGATTTCGAGGATATTTTAGTTTTAATCAATAAAATTTTATTTCTTACGACTTTTCGTAAAAAATGTTAATGCCAACTGAAAAAGGAACAGATATGCTTTCCATCGAGCTCTTATTCGAAGAAGTCGGTCGAAGGATGCAAGAGTTATTAGCAAAAAACTAATCGGTGGTCAACACATTTCCGTCCTACTGCCGATTCTATTCGCAAAGTACTTTTCTATAATTCTAGTTTTTAATGGGAAAAAATTAAACGAATTTTTTGTCCGTGCTAAAAACTATTAATTCTGAATAAAATGCCACCCATTTATGAAATTAAAAAAATTTAAATGTCTTTTATTAGATAAGGCATATTTTCGTCTGATAAGGTACTTCGTTTTCAATGATTTCGAGGATATTTTAGTTTTAATCAAAAAAATTTTATTTCTTACGACTTTTCGTAAAAAATGTTAATGCCAACTGAAAGAGGAACAGATATGCTTTCCATCGAGCTCTTAGTCGAAGAAGTGGGATGCAAGAGTTATTAGCAAAAACTAATCGGTTGTCAACACGTTTCCGTCCTACTGCCGATTCTTTTCGCAAAGTACTTTTCTATAATTAGAGTATTTAATGGGAAAAAATTAAACGGAGTTTTTGTTTTTGTAAAAAACTATTAATTCTGAATAAAATGACACCCATTTATGAAATTATAAAAATTTAAATGTCTCTTATTAGATAAGGCATATTTTCGTCTGACAAGGTACTTCGTTTTCAATGATTTCGAGGATATTTTAGTTTCGATCAAAAAAATTGTATTGTTTACGACTTTTTGTAAAATATGTTAATGCAATCTGAAAGAGGAACAGATAAGCTTTCCATCGAGCATTTAGTCGAAGAAGTCGGTCGAAGGATGCAAGAGTTATTAGCAAAAAACTAATCGGTGGTCAACACATTTCCGTCCTACTGCCGATTCTTTACGCAAACTACTTTTCTATAATTCTAGTATTTAATGGGAAAAAATTAAACGAATTTTTTGTCCATGTAAAAACTATTAATTCTGAATCAAATGCCACCCATTTATGAAATTGAAAAAATTTAAATGTCTCTTATTAGATAAGGCATATTTTCGTCTGACAAGGTACTTCGTTTTCAATGATTTCGAGGATATTTTAGTTTTAATCAATAAAATTTTATTTCTTACGACTTTTCGTAAAAAATGTTAATGCCAACTGAAAAAGGAACAGATATGCTTTCCATCGAGCTCTTATTCGAAGAAGTCGGTCGAAGGATGCAAGAGTTGTTAGCAAAAAACTAATCGGTGGTCAACACGATTCCGTCCTACTGCCGATTCTTTTCGCAAAGTACTTTTCTATAATTCTAGTTTTTAATGGGAAAAAATTAAACGAATTTTTTGTCCGTGCTAAAAACTATTAATTCTGAATAAAATGCCACCCATTTATGAAATTAAAAAAATTTAAATGTCTTTTATTAGATAAGGCATATTTTCGTCTGATAAGGTACTTCGTTTTCAATGATTTCGAGGATATTTTAGTTTTAATCAAAAAAATTTTATTTCTTACGACTTTTCGTAAAAAATGTTAATGCCAACTGAAAGAGGAACAGATATGCTTTCCATCGAGCTCTTAGTCGAAGAAGTGGGATGCAAGAGTTATTAGCAAAAACTAATCGGTTGTCAACACGTTTCCGTCCTACTGCCGATTCTTTTCGCAAAGTACTTTTCTATAATTAGAGTATTTAATGGGAAAAAATTAAACGGAGTTTTTGTTTTTGTAAAAAACTATTAATTCTGAATAAAATGCCAACCATTTATGAAATTATAAAAATTTAAATGTCTCTTATTAGATAAGGCATATTTTCGTCTGACAAGGTACTTCGTTTTCAATGATTTCGAGGATATTTTAGTTTCGATCAAAAAAATTGTATTGTTTACGACTTTTTGTAAAATATGTTAATGCAATCTGAAAGAGGAACAGATAAGCTTTCCATCGAGCTTTTAGTCGAAGAAGTCGGTCGAAGGATGCAAGCGTTGTTAGCAAAAAACCAATCGGTGGTCAACACGATTCCGTCCTACTGCCGATTCTTTTCGCAAAGTACTTTTCTATAATTATAGTATTTAATGGGAAAAAATTAAACGAATTTTTTGTCCATGTTAAAAACTATTAATTCTGAATAAAATGCCACCCATTAATGCAATTATAAAAATTTAAATGTCTCTTATTAGATAAGGCATATTTTTGTCTGATAAGGTACTTCTTCTTCAATGATTTCGAGGATATTTTAGTTTTGATGAAAAAAATTTTATTTCTTACGTTTTTTCGTAAAATATGTTAATGCCATCTGAAAGAGGAACAGATAAGCTTTCCATCGAGCTCTTAGGCGAAGAAGTCGGTCGAAGGATGCAAGAGTTATTAGCAAAAAACTAATCGGTGGTCAACACGTTTCCGTCCTACTGCCGATTCTTTTCGCAAAGTACTTTTCTATAATTATAGTATTTAATGGGAAAAAATTAAACGAATTTTTTGTCCATGTTAAAAACTATTAATTCTGAATAAAATGCCACCCATTTATGAAATTAAAAAAATTTAAATGTCTCTTATTAGATAAGGCATATTTTTGTCTGATAAGGTACTTCTTCTTCAATGATTTCGAGGATATTTTAGTTTTGATCAAAAAAATTTTATTTCTCATGACTTTTCGTAAAATATGTTAATGCCATCTGAAAGAGGAACAGATAAGCTTTCCATCGAGCTCTTATTCGAAGAAGTCGGTCGAAGGATGCAAGAGTTGTTAGCAAAAAACCAATCGGTGGTCAACACGATTCCGTCCTACTGCCGATTCTTTTCGCAAAGTACTTTTCTATAATTCTAGTATTTAATGGGAAAAAATTAAACGAATTTTTTGTCCATGCTAAAAACAATTAATTCTGAATAAAATGCCACCCATTTATGAAATTAAAAAAATTTAAATGTCTCTTATTAGATAAGGCATATTTTCGTCTGATAAGGTACTTCGTTTTCAATGATTTCGAGGATATTTTAGTTTCGATCAAAAAAATTGTATTGTTTACGACTTTTTGTAAAATATGTTAATGCAATCTGAAAGAGGAACAGATAAGCTTCCCATCGAGCTTTTAGTCGAAGAAGTCGGTCGAAGGATGCAAGAGTTGTTAGCAAAAAACCAATCGGTGGTCAACACGATTCCGTCCTACTGCCGATTCTTTTCGCAAAGTACTTTTCTATAATTATAGTATTTAATGGGAAAAAATTAAACGAATTTTTTGTCTGTCCATGTTAAAAACTATTAATTCTGAATAAAATGCCACCCATTTATGAAATTAAAAAAATTTAAATGTCTCTTATTAGATAAGGCATATTTTCGTCTGATAAGGTACTTCGTTTTCAATGATTTCGAGGATATTTTAGTTTCGATCAAAAAAATTGTATTGTTTACGACTTTTTATAAAATTTGTTCATGCAATCTGAAAGAGGAACAGATAAGCTTTCCATCGAGCTTTTAGTCGAAGAAGTCGGTCGAAGGATGCAAGAGTTGTTAGCAAAAAACCAATCGGTGGTCAACACGATTCCGTCCTACTGCCGATTCTTTTCGCAAAGTACTTTTCTATAATTATAGTATTTAATGGGAAAAAATTAAACGAATTTTTTGTCCATGATAAAAACTATTAATTCTGAATAAAATGCCACCCATTTATGAAATTAAAAAAATTTAAATGTCTCTTATTAGATAAGGCATATTTTCGTCTGATAAGGTACTTCTTCTTCAATGATTTCGAGGATATTTTAGTTTTGATCAAAAAAATTTTATTTCCTACGTTTTTTCGTAAAATATGTTAATGCCATCTGAAAGAGGAACAGATAAGCTTTCCATCGAGCTCTTAGTCGAAGAAGTCGGTCGAAGGATGCAAGAGTTATTAGCAAAAAACTAATCGGTGGTCAACACGTTTCCGTCCTACTGCCGATTCTTTTCGCAAAATGCTTTTCTATAATTCTAGTATTTAATGGGAAAAAATTAAACGGAGTTTTTGTTTATGTAAAAAACTATTAATTCTGAATAAAATGCCACCCATTTATGCAATTAAAAAAATTTAAATGTCTCTTATTAGATAAGGCATATTTTCGTCTGATAAGGTACTTCGTTTTCAATGATTTCGAGGATATTTTAGTTTTGATCAAAAAAATTGTATTGTTTACTACTTTTTGTAAAATATGTTAATGCAATCTGAAAGAGGAACAGATAAGCTTTCCATCGAGCTTTTAGTCGAAGAAGTCGGTCGAAGGATGCAAGAGTTGTTAGCAAAAAACCAATCGGTGGTCAACACGATTCCGTCTTACTGCCGATTCTTTTCCATTAATGCAATTAAAAAAATTTAAATGTCTCTTATTAGATAAGGCACATTTTCGTCTGATAAGGTACTTCGTTTTCAATGATTTCGAGGATATTTTAGTTTCGATCAAAAAAATTGTATTGTTTACGACTTTTTGTAAAATATGTTAATGCAATCTGAAAGAGGAACAGATAAGCTTTCCATCGAGCTTTTAGTCGAAGAAGTCGGTCGAAGGATGCAAGAGTTGTTAGCAAAAAACCAATCGGTGGTCAACACGATTCCGTCCTACTGCCGATTCTTTTCGCAAAGTACTTTTCTATAATTATAGTATTTAATGGGAAAAAATTAAACGAATTTTTTGTCCATGTTAAAAACTATCAATTCTGAATAAAATGCCACCCATTTATGAAATTAAAAAAATTTAAATGTCTCTTATTAGATAAGGCATATTTTCGTCTGATAAGGTACTTCTTCTTCAATGATTTCGAGGATATTTTAGTTTTGATCAAAAAAATTTTATTTCTTACGACGTTTCGTAAAAAATGTTATTGCCATCTGAAAGAGGAACAGATAAGCTTTCCATCGAGCTCTTAGTCGAAGAAGTCGGTCGAAGGATGCAAGAGTTATTAGCAAAAAACTAATCGGTGGTCAACACGTTTCCGTCCTACTGCCGATTCTTTTCGCAAAATGCTTTTCTATAATTATAGTATTTAATGGGAAAAAAATAAACGGAGTTTTTGTTTATGTAAAAAACTATTAATTCTGAATAAAATGCCACCCATTTATGCAATTAAAAAAATTTAAATGTCTCTTATAAGATAAGGCATATTTTCGTCTGATAAGGTACTTCGTTTTCAATGATTTCGAGGATATTTTAGTTTTGATCAAAAAAATTGTATTTCTTACGACTTTTCGTAAAAAATGTTAATGCCATCTGAAAGAGGAACAGATAAGCTTTCCATCGAGCTCTTAGTCGAAGAAGTCGGTCGAAGGATGCAAGAGTTATTAGCAAAAAACTAATCGGTGGTGTACACGATTCCGTCCTACTGCCGATTCTTTTCGCAAAGTACTTTTCTATAATTATAGTATTTAATGGGAAAAAATTAAACGGAGTTTTTGTTTATGTAAAAAACTATTAATTCTGAATAGAATGCCACCCATTTATGAAATTAAAAAAATTTAAATGTCTCTTATTAGATAAGGCATATTTTCGTCTGATAAGGTACTTCTTCTTCAATGATTTCGAGGATATTTTAGTTTTGATCAAAAAAATTTTATTTCTTACGACGTTTCGTAAAAAATGTTATTGCCATCTGAAAGAGGAACAGATAAGCTTTCCATCGAGCTCTTAGTCGAAGAAGTCGGTCGAAGGATGCAAGAGTTATTAGCAAAAAACTAATCGGTGGTCAACACGTTTCCGTCCTACTGCCGATTCTTTTCGCAAAATGCTTTTCTATAATTATAGTATTTAATGGGAAAAAAATAAACGGAGTTTTTGTTTATGTAAAAAACTATTAATTCTGAATAAAATGCCACCCATTTATGCAATTACAAAAATTTAAATGTCTCTTATTCGATAAGGCATATTTTCGTCTGATAAGGTACTTCGTTTTCAATGATTTCGAGGATATTTTAGTTTTGATCAAAAAAATTATATTTCTTACGACTTTTCGTAAAAAATGTTAATGCCATCTGAAAGAGGAACAGATAAGCTTTCCATCGAGCTTTTAGTCGAAGAAGTCGGTCGAAGGATGCAAGAGTTATTAGCAAAAAACTAATCGGTGGTGTACACGTTTCCGTCCTACTGCCGATTCTTTTCGCAAAATGCTTTTCTATAATTGTAGTATTTAATGGGAGAAAATTAAACGAATTTTTTGTCCATGTTAAAAACTTTTAATTCTGAATAAAATGCCACCCATTTATGAAATTTAAAAAATTTAAATGTCTCTTATTAGATAAGGCATATTTTCGTCTGATAAGGTACTTCTTCTTCAATGATTTCGAGGATATTTTAGTTTTGATCAAAAAAATTTTATTTCTTACGACTTTTCGTAAAATATGTTAATGCCATCTGAAAGAGGAACAGATAAGCTTTCCATCGAGCTCTTCGTCGAAGAAGTCGGTCGAAGGATGCAAAAGTTATTAGCAAAAAACTAATAGGTGGTCAACACGTTTCCGTTCTACTGCCGATTCTTTTCGCAAAGTACTTTTCTATAATTCTAGTATTTAATGGGAAAAAATTAAATGAATTTTTTGTCCATGTTAAAAACAATTAATTATGAATAAAATGCCACCCATTTATGCAATTAAAAAAATTTAAATGTCTCTTACTAGATAAGGCATATTTTCGTCTGATAAGGGACTTCTTCTTCAATGATTTCGAGGATATTTTAGTTTTGATCAAAAAAATTTTATTTCTTACGACTTTTCGTAAAATATGTTAATGCCATCTGAAAGAGGAACAGATAAGCTTTCCATCGAGCCTTTTGTCGAAGAAGTCGGATTGAAGGATGCAAGAGTTATTAGCAAAAAACTAATCGGTGGTCAACACGATTCCGTCCTACTGCCGATTCTTTTCGCAAAGTACTTTTCTATAATTCTAGTATTTAATGGGAAAAAATTAAATGAATTTTTTGTCCATGTTAAAAACAATTAATTATGAATAAAATGCCACCCATTTATGCAATTAAAAAAATTTAAATGTCTCTTATTAGATAAGGCATATTTTCATCTGATAAGGTACTTCTTCTTCAATTATTTCGAGGATATTTTAATTTTGATCAAAAAAATTGTATTTCTCATGACTTTTCGTAAAATATGTTAATGCCATCTGAAAGAGGAACAGATAAGCTTTCCATCGAGCTCTTAGTCGAAGAAGTCGGTCGAAGGATGCAAGAGTTATTAGCAAAAAACTAATCGGTGGTCAACACGTTTCCGTCCTACTGCCGATTCATTTCGCAAAATGCTTTTCTATAATTGTAGTATTTAATGGTAGAAAATTAAACGAATTTTTTGTCCATGTAAAAAAACTATTAATTCTGAATAAAATGACACCCATTTATGCATTTAAAAAAATTTAAATGTCTCTTATTAGATCAGGCATATTTTCGTCTGATAAGGTACTTCGTTTTCAATGATTTCGAGGATATTTTAGTTTTGATCAAAAAAATTTTTTTTCTTACAACTTTTCGTAAAAAATGTTAATGCCATCTGAAAGAGGAACAGATAAGCTTTCCATCGAGCTTTTAGTCGAAGAATTCGGTTGAAGGATGCAAGAGTTATTAGCAAAAAACAAATCGGTGGTCAACACGATTCCGTCCTACTGTCGATTCTTTTCGCAAAGAACTTTTCTATAATTGTAGTATTTAATGGGAAAAAATTAAAATAATTTTTTGTCCATGTATAAAAACTATTTATTCTGAATAAAATGCCACCCATTTATGCAAATAAAAAAATTTATATGTCTCTTATTAGATAAAGCATATTTTCGTATGATAAATTACTTCTTTTTCAATGATTTCGAGGATATTTTGGTTTTGGTCAAAAAAATTTTATTTCTTACGACTTTTCGTAAAAAATGTTATTGCCATCTGAAAGAGGAACAGATAAGCTTTCCATCGAGCACTTAGTCGAAGAAGTCGGTCGAAGGATGCAAGAGTTATTAGCAAAAAACTAATCGGTGGTCAACACGTTTCCGTCCTACTGCCGATTCTTTTCGCAAAGTACTTTTCTATAATTATAGTATTTAATGGGAAAAAATTAAACGGGGTTTTTGTTTATGTAAAAAACTATTAATTCTGAATAAAATGCCACCCATTTATGCAATAAAAAAAAATTTAAATGTCTCGTATTAGATAAGGCATGTTTTCGTATGATAAGGTACTTCTTTTTCAATGATTTCGAGGATATTTTAGTTTTGATCAAAAAAATTTTATTTCTTTCGACTTTTCGTAAAATATGCTAGTGCCATCTGAAAGAGGAACAGATAAGCTTTCCATCGAGCTCTTAGTCGAAGAAGTCGGTCGAAGGTTGCAAGAGTTATTAGCAAAAAACTAATCGGTGGTCAACACGTTTCCGTCCTACTGCCGATTCTTTTCGCAAAGCACTTTTCTATAATTCTAGTATTTAATGGGAAAAAGTTAAACGAATTTTTTGTCCATGTTAAAAACAATTAATGATGAATAAAATGCCACCCATTTATGCAATTAAAAAAATTTAAATGTCTCTTATTAGATAAGGCATATTTTCGTCTGATAAGGGACTTCTTTTTCAATGATTGCGAGGATATTTTAGTTTCGATCAAAAAAATTGTATTGTTTACGACTTTTCGTAAAATATGTTAATGCCATCTGAAAGAGGAACAGATAAGCTTTCCATCGAGCTCTTAGTCGAAGAAGTCGGTCGAAGGTTGCAAGAGTTATTAGCAAAAAACTAATCGGTGGTCAACACGATTCCGTCCTACTGCCGATTCTTTTCGCAAAGTACTTTTCAATAATTATAGTATTTAATGGGAAAAAATTAAATGGAGTTTTTGTTTATGTAAAAAACTATCAATTCTGAATAAAATGCCAAGCATTAATGCAATTAAAAAAATTTAAATGTCTCTTATTAGATAAGGCATATTTTCGTCTGATAAGGTACTTCTTCTTCAATGATTTCGAGGATATTTTAGTTTCGATCAAAAAAATTGTATTTCTTACGACTTTTCGTAAAATATGTTAATGCCATCTGAAAGAGGAACAGATAAGCTTTCCATCGAGCTTTTAATCGAAGAAGTCGGTCGAAGGATGCAAGAGTATTAGCAAAAAACTAATCGGTGGTCAACACGTTTCCGTCCTACTGCCGATTCTTTTCGCAAAATGATTTCTATAATTGTAGTATTTAATGGGAAAAAATTCAACGAAGAATCTTGTCCATGTAAAAAATTATTAATTCTGAATAAAATGCCACCCATTAATGCAATTAAAAAAATTTAAATGGTAAGATAAGATAAGATTAGGCATATTTTCGTCTGATAAGGTACTTCGTTTTCAATGATTTCGAGGATATTTTAGTTTTTGATCAAAAAAATTTTATTTCTTACGACGTTTCGTAAAAAATGTTATTGCCATCTGAAAGAGGAACAGATAAGCTTTCCATCGAGCTCTTAGTCGAAGAAGTCGGTCGAAGGATGCAAGAGTTATTAGCAAAAAACTAATCGGTGGTCAACACGTTTCCGTCTACTGCCGATTCTATTCGCAAAATGATTTCTATAATTGTAGTATTTAATGGGAAAAAATTCAACGAAAAATTTTGTCCATGTAAAAAACTATTAATTCTGAATAAAATGCCACCCATTTATGCAATTAAAAAAACTTAAATGATAAGATAAGGTAAGATTAGGCATATTTTCGTCTGATAAGGTACTTCTTTTTCAATGATTTCGAGGATATTTTAGTTTTGATCAAAAAAATTTTATTTCTTTCGACTTTTCGTAAAATATGCTAGTGCCATCTGAAAGAGGAACAGATAAGCTTTCCATCGAGCTCTTAGTCGAAGAAGTCGGTCGAAGGTTGCAAGAGTTATTAGCAAAAAACTAATCGGTGGTCAACACGTTTCCGTCCTACTGCCGATTCTTTTCGCAAAGAACTTTTCTATAATTATAGTATTTAATGGGAAAAAATTAAACGGGGTTTTTGTTTATGTAAAAAACTATTAATTCTGAATAAAATGCCACCCATTTATGCAATAAAAAAAAATTTAAATGTCTCGTATTAGATAAGGCATATTTTCGTCTGATAAGGTACTTCTTCTTCAATGATTTCGAGGATATTTTAGTTTTGATCAAAAAATTTTATTTCTTTCGACTTTTCGTAAAATATGCTAGTGCCATCTGAAAGAGGAACAGATAAGCTTTCCATCGAGCTCTTAGTCGAAGAAGTCGGTCGAAGGTTGCAAGAGTTATTAGCAAAAAACTAATCGGTGGTCAACACGTTTCCGTCCTACTGCCGATTCTTTTCGCAAAGTACTTTTCTATAATTCTAGTATTTAATGGGAAAAAATTAACGAATTTTTTGTCCATGTTAAAAAATATTAATGATGAATAAAATGCCACCCATTTATGCAATTAAAAAAATTTAAATGTCGCTTATTAGATAAGGCATATTTTCGTCTGATAAGGGACTTCTTTTTCAATGATTGCGAGGATATTTTAGTTTCGATCAAAAAAAATTGTATTGTTTACGACTTTTCGTAAAATATGTTAATGCCATCTGAAAGAGGAACAGATAAGCTTTCCATCGAGCTGTTAGTCGAAGAAGTCGATCGAAGGACGTTTCCGTCCTACTGCCGATTCTTTTCGCATAATGATTTCTATAATAGTATTTAATGGGAAAAAAATTCAACGAAAAATTTTGTCCATGTAAAAAACTATTAATTCTGAATAAAATGCCACCCATTTATGCAATTAAAACCAGTAAGGACGCTATCTTCAGCAAGGCTGAAGCTATAATACTTTTCACTTTGTGTCACTATAAAAAGAACTAAATGAATAGTTTTCATGCATCCCTAACAACATTACTGTAATGTTTCAAGTCAATTCGTTAAAAAACAAAAATTTTTTCCATACAACGGTTCAAGTTTTGCGATAAGTGGGCGTAGCCATGCCACATTTGGTCAAAATAGTTTTTATTCCTCCCTAAGAACATAACTGTAAAGTTTCAAGTCAATTGGTTAAATAACAAAAAAGTTTTCCATACAAAGGGTCAATTTTCGCTATAAAAGGGCGTGGCTACGCCCACTTTTGATCAAAATAGTTTTCATTCCTCCCTAAGAGCATAACTGCAAAGTTTCAAGTTAATTGGTTAAAAAACAGAAAAGTTTTCCATACAACGGGTCAATTTTCGCTATAAGTAGGCGTGGCTATGCCCACTTTTGGTCAAAATAGTTTTAATTCTCCCTAGGAACATAACTGTAAAGTTTTAAGTCCATTGGTTAAAAAACAAAAAGTTTTCCATACAAAGCGTCAAGTTAAGCTATAAGTGGGCGTGGCCATGCCACTTTTGATCAAAATAGTTTTCGTTCCTCCCTAAGAGCATAACTGCAAAGTTTCAAGTCAATTGGTTAAAAAACAAAAAGTTTTCCATACAACGGGTAAATTTTCGCTATAAGTGGGCGTGGCTACGCCCACTTTTGGTCAAAATAGTTTTCATTCCTCTCTAAGAACATAACTGTAAAGTTTCAAGTCAATTGGTTAAAAAACAAAAAAAGTTTTCCATACAAAGGGTCAATTTGCGCTATAAAAGGGCGTGGCTACGCCCACTTTTGGTCAAAATAGTTTTCATTCCTCCCTAAGAACATAACTTTAAAATTTCAAGTCAATTGGTTAAGAAACAAAAAAGTTTTCCATACAACGACGTGAATATGGCTTCTCTTCCTCTTCTTCATTTTGTATGGGAGCTACCAGTTCCATATGTCCAATCTCAATGAAACTTTCAGGCATGTAGTCGGACCATGTAAAACTACTATGTTTAAAATTTCAGCACTCTATTGTACAAAACAAAAAAGTTTTCCATACAACGATTCAAGTTTTGTTCACTTTTCTTCTTCTTTTCGTATGGGAGCTACCTGTTCCAATAATCCGATCATGCTGGTTCGACGAATGATTCATCGTAATAAATTCTAAGACTCTGTGCAAAGTTTCAGCTCGATAGCTTCAAAACTGAGGGACTAGTTTACATACATACAGACAGATAGACAGACAGACAGACAGACGGACATGGCTAAATCAACTCGTCTTGTCGTCCTGATCAAGAATATATATACTTTATATAGTCGGAAATTAATATTTCGGTCTGTTACAAACTCCGTGACAAAGTTATTATACTATTTCACATAAGTGAAAAGTATAAAAATTTAAATGTCTCTTATTAGATAAGGCATATTTTCGTCTGATAAGGTACTTCTTCTTCAATGATTTCGAGGATATTTTAGTTTCGATCAAAAAAATGTATTTTTTACGACTTTTCGTAAAATATGTTAATGCCATCTGAAAGAGGAACAGATAAGCTTTCCATCGAGCTTTTAGTCGAAGAAGTCGGTCGAAGGATGCAAGAGTTATTAGCAAAAAACTAATCGGTGGTCAACACGTTTCCGTCCTACTGCCGATTCTTTTCGCAAAATGATTTCTATAATTGTAGTATTTAATGGGAAAAAAATTCAACGAAGAATTTTGTCCATGTAAAAAACTATTAATTCTGAATAAAATGCCACCCATTTATGCAATTAAAAAAATTTAAATGATAAGATAAGATTAGGCATATTTTCGTCTGATAAGGTACTTCTTCTTCAATGATTTCGAGGATATTTTAGTTTTGATCAAAAAAATTTTATTTCTCATGACTTTTCGTAAAATATGTTAATGCCATCTGAAAGAGGAACAGATAAGCTTTCCATCGAGCTCTTAGTCGAAGAAGTCGGTCGAAGGATGCAAGAGTTATTAGCAAAAAACTAATCGGTGGTCAACACGATTACGTCCTACTGCCGATTCTTTTTGCAAAGTACTTTTCTATAATTCTAGTATTTAATGGCAAAAAATTAAACGAATTTTTTGTCCATGTTAAAAACTATTAATTCTGAATAAATGCCACCCATTTATGAAATTTAAAAAATTTAAATGTCTCTTATTAGATAAGGCATATTTTCGTCTGATAAGGTACTTCTTCTTCAATGATTTCGAGGATATTTTAGTTTTGATCAAAAAATTTTATTTGTTACGACTTTTCGTAAAATATGTTAATGCCATCTGAAAGAGGAACAGATAAGCTTTCCATCGAACTCTTAGTCGAAGAAGTCGGTCGAAGGATGCAAGAGTTATTAGCAAAAAACTAATCGGTGGTCAACACGTTTCCGTCCTACTGCCGATTCTTTTCGCAAGGTACTTTTCTATAATTCTAGTATTTAATGGGAAAAAAATTAAACGAATTTTTTGTCCATGTTAAAAACTATTATTTCTGAATAAAATGCCACCCATTTATGAAATTTAAAAAATTTAAATGTCTCTTATTAGATAAGGCATATTTTCGTCTGATAAGGGATTTCTTTTTCAATGATTGCGAGGATATTTTAGTTTCGATCAAAAAAATTGTATTTTTTACGACTTTTCGTAAAATATGTTAATGCCATCTGAAAGAGGAACAGATAAGCTTTCCATCGAGCTTCTTGTCGAAGAAGTCGGTCGAAGGATGCAAGACTTATTAGCAAAAAACTAATCGGTGGTCAACACGATTCCGTCCTACTACCGATTCTTTTCGCAAAGTACTTTTCTATAATTATAGTATTTAATGGGAAAAAATTAAACGGAGTTTTTGTTTATGTAAAAAACTATTAATTATGAATAAAATGCCACCCATTTATGAAATTAAAAAAATTTAAATGTCTCTTATTAGATAAGGCATATTTTCGTCTGATAAGGTACTTCTTCTTCAATGATTTCGAGGATATTTTAGTTTTGATCAAAAAAATTTTATTTCTCATGACTTTTCTTAAAATATGTTAATGCCATCTGAAAGAGGAACAGATAAGCTTTCCATCGAGCTCTTAGCCGAAGAAGTCGGTCGAAGGATGCAAGAGTTATTAGCAAAAAACTAATCGGTGGTCAACACGTTTCGTCCTACTGCCGATTCTTTTCGCAAAAGGCTTTTCTATAATTATAGTATTTAATGGGAAAAAATTAAACGGAGTTTTTGTTTATGTAAAAAACTATTAATTCTGAATAGAATGCCACCCATTTATGCAATTAAAAAAATGTAAATGTCTCTTATTAGATAAGGCATATTTTCGTCTGATAAGGTACTTCTTCTTCAATGATTTCGAGGATATTTTAGTTTCGATCAAAAAAATTGTATTTTTTACGACTTTTCGTAAAATATGTTAATGCCATCTGAAAGAGGAACAGATAAGCTTTCCATCGAGCTTTTAGTCGAAGAAGTCGGTCGAAGGATGCAAGAGTTATTAGCAAAAAACTAATCGGTGGTCAACACGTTTCCGTCCTACTGCCGATTCTTTTCGCAAAATGATTTCTATAATTGTAGTATTTAATGGGAAAAAATTCAACAAAGAATTTTGCCCATGTAAAAAACTATTAATTCTGAATAAAATGCCACCCATTTATGCAATTAAAAAAATTTAAATGATAAGATAAGATAAGATTAGGCATATTTTCGTCTGATAAGGACTTCGTTTTCAATGATTTCGAGGATATTTTAGTTTTGATCAAAAAAATTTTATTTCTTACGACGTTTCGTAAAAAATGCTATTGCTATCTGAAAGAGGAACAGATAAGCTTTCCATCGAGCTCTTAGTCGAAGAAGTCGGTCGAAGGATGCAAGAGTTATTAGCAAAAAAAATTAAACGAATTTTTTGTCCATGTTAAAAACAACTAATTATGAATAAAATGCCACCCATTAATGCAATTAAAAAAGTTTAAATGTCTCTTCTTAGATAAGGCATATTTTCGTCTGATAAGGTACTTCTTCTTCAATGATTTCGAGGATATTTTAGTTTTGATCAAAAAAATTTTATTTCTTACGACTTTTCGTAAAATATGTTAATGCCATCTGAAAGAGGAACAGATAAGCTTTCTATCGAGCTTTTAGTCGAAGAAGTCGGTCGAAGGATGCAAGAGTTATTAGCAAAAAACTAATCGGTGGTCAACACGATTCCGTCCTACTGCCGATTCTTTTCGCAAAGTACTTTTCTATAATTATAGTATTTATATAGGGAAAAAATTAAACGGAGTTTTTGTTTATGTAAAAAACTATTAATTCTGAATAGAATGCCACCCATTTATGAAATTTAAAAAATTTAAATGTCTCTTCTTAGATAAGGCATATTTTCGTCTGATAAGGTACTTCTTCTTCAATGATTTCGAGGATATTTTAGTTTTGATCAAAAAAATTTTATTTCTTACGATTTTTCGTAAAATATGTTAATGCCATCTGAAAAAGGAACAGATTAGCTTTCCATCGAGCTCTTAGTCGAAGAAGTCGGTCGAAGGATGCAAAAGTTATTAGCAAAAAACTAATAGGTGGTCAACACGTTTCCGTCCTACTGCCGATTCTTTTCGCAAAGTAATTTTCTATAATTATTGTATTTAAAGGGAAAAAATTAAACGGAGTTTTTGTTTATGTAAAAAACTATTAATTCTGAATAGAATGCCACCCATTTATGCAATTAAAAAAATGTAAATGTCTCTTATTAGATAAGGCATATTTTCAATGATTTCGAGGATATTTTAGTTTTGATCAAAAAAATGTTATTTCTGTCGACTTTTCGTAAAATATGTTAATGCCATTTGAAAGAGAAACAGATAAGCTTTCCATTGAGCTCTTCGTCGAAGAAGTCGGTCGAAGGATGCACGAGTTATTAGCAAAAAACTAATCGGTGGTCAACACGATTCCGTCCTACTGCCGATTCTTTTCGCAAAAGGCTTTTCTATAATTATAGTATTTAATGGGAAAAAATTAAACGGAGTTTTTGTTTATGTAAAAAACTATTAATTCTGAATAGAATGCCACCCATTTATGCAATTAAAAAAATGTAAATGTCTCTTATTAGATAAGGCATATTTTCGTCTGATAAGGTAATTCTTCTTCAATGATTTCGAGGATATTTTAGTTTTGATCAAAAAAATTTTATTTCTTACGACTTTTCGTAAAATATGTTAATGCCATCTGAAAGAGGAACAGATAAGCTTTCCATCGAGCTCTAAGTCGAAGAAGTCGGTCGAAGGATGCAAAAGTTATTAGCAAAAATCTAATAGGTGGTCAACACGTTTCCGTCCTACTGCCGATTCTTTTCGCAAAGTACTTTTCTATAATTCTGGTATTTAATGGGAAAAAATTAAACCAATTTTTTGTCCATGTTAAAAACAATTAATTATCAATAAAATGCCACCCATTTATGCAATTAAAAAAATTTAAATGTCTCTTACTAGATAAGGCATATTTTCGTCTGATAAGGGACTTCTTTTTCAATGATTGCGAGGATATTATATTTTCGATCAAAAAAATTGTTTTGTTTACGACTTTTCGTAAAATATGTTAATGCCATCTGAAAGAGGAACAGATAAGCTTTCTATCGAGCTCTTATTCGAAGAAGTCGGTCGAAGGATGCAAGAGTTATTAGCAAAAAACTAATCGGTGGTCAACACGATTCCGTCCTACTGCCGATTCTTTTCGCAAAATGCTTTTCTATAATTAAAGTATTTAATGGGAAAAAATTAAACGGAGTTTTTGCTTATGTAAAAAACTATTAATTCTGAATAGAATGCCACCCATTTATGCAATTAAAAAAATGTAAATATCTCTTATTAGATAAGGCATATTTTCAATGATTTCGAGGATATTTTAGTTTTGATCAAAAAAATTTTATTTCTCATGACTTTTCGTAAAATATGTTAATGCCATCTGAAAGAGGAACAGATAAGCTTTCCATCGAGCTCTTAGTCGAAGAAGTCGGTCGAAGGATGCAAGAGTTATTAGCAAAAAACTAATCGGTGGTCAACACGATTCCGTCCTAGTGCCGATTCTTTTCGCAAAATGCTTTTCTATAATTATAGTATTTAATGGGAAAAAATTAAACGGAGTTTTTGTTTATGTAAAAAACTATTAATTCTGAATAGAATGCTACCCATTTATGCAATTAAAAAAATGTAAATGTCTCTTATTAGATAAGGCATATTTTCAATGATTTCGAGGATATTTTAGTTTTGATCAAAAAAATGTTATTTCTGTCGACTTTTCGTAAAATATGTTAATGCCATCTGAAAGAGAAACAGATAAGCTTTCCATCGAGCATTTCGTCGAAGAAGTCGGTCGAAGGATGCAAGAGTAATTAGCAAAAAACTAATCGGTGGTCAACACCATTCCGTCCTACTGCCGATTCTTTTTGCAAAGTACTTTTCTATAATTCTAGTATTTAATGGGAAAAAATTAAACGAATTTTTTGTCCATGTTAAAAACTATTAATTCTGAATAAAATGCCACCCATTTATGAAATTTAAAAAATTTAAATGTCTCTTATTAGATAAGGCATATTTTCGTCTGATAAGGTACTTCTTCTTCAATGATTTCGAGGATATTTTAGTTTTGATCAAAAAAATTTTATTTCTTACGACTTTTCGTAAAATATGTTAATGCCATCTGAAAGAGGAACAGATAAGCTTTCTATCGAGCTTTTAGTCGAAGAAGTCGGTCGAAGGATGCAAGAGTTATTAGCAAAAAACTAATCGGTGGTCAACACGATTCCGTCCTACTGCCGATTCTTTTCGCAAAGTACTTTTCTATAATTATAGTATTTAATGGGAAAAAATTAAACGGAGTTTTTGTTTATGTAAAAAACTATTAATTCTGAATAAAATGCCACCCATTTATGAAAGTAAAAAAATTTAAATGTCTCTTATTAGATAAGGCATATTTTCGTCTGATAAGGTACTTCTTCTTCAATAATTTCGAGGAGATTTTAATTTTGATCAAAAAAATTTTATTTCTCATGACTTTTCGTAAAATATGTTAATGCCATCTGAAAGAGGAACAGATAAGCTTTTCATCGAGCTCTTAGTCGAAGAAGTCGGTCGAAGGATGCAAGAGTTATAAGCAAAAAACTAATCGGTGGTCAACACGTTTCCGTCCTACTGCCGATTCTTTTCGCAAAATGCTTTTCTATAATTATAGTATTTAATGGGAAAAAATTAAACGGAGTTTTTGTTTATGTAAAAAACTATTAATTCTGAATTAAATGCTGCCCATTTATGCAATTAAAAAAATTTAAATGTCTCTAATTAGATAAGGCATATTTTCGTCTGATAAGGTACTTCTTTTTCAATGATTTCGAGGATATTTTAGTTTTGATCAAAAAAATTTTATTTCTTACGACTTTTCGTTAAATATGTTAATGCCATCTGAAAGAGGAACAGATAAGCTTTCCATCGAGCTCTTAGTCGAAGAAGTCGGTCGAAGGATGCAAGAGTTATTAGCAAAAAACTAATCGGTGGTCAACACGTTTCCGTCCTACTGCCGATTCTTTTCGCAAAATGCTTTTCTATAATTGTAGTATTTTATGGGAGAAAATTTTTTCTCCATGTAAAAAAACTACTAATTCTGAATAAAATGACACCCATTTATGCATTTAAAAAAATTTAAATGTCTCTTATTAGAGAAGGTATATTTTCGTCTGATAAGGTATTTCGTTTTCAATAATTTCGAGGATATTTTAGTTTTGATCAAAAAAATTTTTTTTCTTACGACTTTTTGTAAAAAATGTTAATGCCATCTGAAAGAGGAACAGATAAGCTTTTCATCGAGCTCTTAGTCGAAGAAGTCGGTCGAAGGATGCAAGAGTTATTAGCAAAAAACCAATCGGTGGTCAACACGATTCCCTCCTACTGTCGATTCTTTTCGCAAAGTACTTTTCTATAATTGTAGTATTTAATGGGAAAAAATTAAAAGAATTTTTTGTTCATGTAAAAAAACTATTTATTCTGAATAAAATGCCACCCATTTATGCAAATAAAAAAATTTATATGTCTCTTATTAGATAAGGCACATTTTCGTATGATAAATTACTTCTTTTTCAATGATTTCGAGGATATTTTAGTTTTGGTCAAAAAAATTTTATTTCTTACGACTTTTCGTAAAAAATGTTATTGCCATCTGAAAGAGGAACAGATAAGCTTTCCATCGAGCTTTTAGTCGAAGAAGTCGGTCGAAGAATGCAAGATTTATTAGCAAAAAACTAATCGGTGGTCAACACGATTCCGTCCTACTGCCGATTCTTATCGCAATGAACTTTTTTATAATTATAGTATTTAATGGGAAAAAATTAAACCTAGTTTTTTTTTATGTAAAAAACTATTAATTCTGAATAAAATGCCACCCATTTATGCAATGAAAAAAATTTAAATGTCTCTTATTAGATAAGGCATATTTTCCTCTGATAAAGTACTTCTTCTTCAATGATTTCGAGGATATTTTAGTTTTGATCAAAAACATTTTATTTCTTACGACTTTTCGTAAAATATGTTAATGCCATCTGAAAGAGGAACAGATAAGTTTTCCATCGAGCTTTTAGTCGAAGAATTCGGTTGAAGGATGCAAGAGTTATTAGCAAAAAACCAATCCGTGGTCAACACGATTCCCTCCTACTGTCGATTCTTTTCGCAAAGTACTTTTCTATAATTTTAGTATTTAATGGGAAAAAATTAAAAGAATTTTTTGTTCATGTAAAAAAACTATTTATTCTGAATAAAATGCCACCCATTTATGCAAATAAAAAAATTTATATGTCTCTTATTAGATAAGGCATATTTTCCTCTGATAAAGTACTTCTTCTTCAATGATTTCGAGGATATTTTAGTTTTGATCAAAAACATTTTATTTCTTACGACTTTTCGTAAAATATGTTAATGCCATCTGAAAGAGGAACAGATAAGTTTTCCATCGAGCTCTTAGTCGAAGAAGTCGGTCGAAGGATGCAAGAGTTATTAGCAAAAAACTAATCGGTGGTCAACACGTTTCCGTCCTACTGCCGATTCTTTTCGCAAAATGCTTTTCTATAATTCTAGTATTTAATGGGAAAAAATTAAACGAATTTTTTCTCCATGTTAAAAACAATTAATTATGAATAAAATTCCACCCATTTATGCAATTAAAAAAATTTAAATGTCTCTTATTAGATAAGGCATATTTTCGTATGATAAATTACTTCTTTTTCAATGATTTCGAGGATATTTTAGTTTTGGTCAAAAAAATTTTATTTCTTACGACTTTTCGTAAAAAATGTTATTGCCATCTGAAAGAGGAACAGATAAGCTTTCCAACGAGCTTTTAGTCGAAGAAGTCGGTCGAAGGATGCAAGAGTTATTAGCAAAATCTAATCGGTGGTCAACACGTTTCCGTCCTACTGCCGATTCTTTTCGCAAAAAGATTTCTATAATTGTAGTATTTAATGGGAAAAAATTCAACGAAGAATATTGTCCATGTAAAAAACTATTAATTCTGAATAAAATGCCACCCATTTATGCAATTAAAAAATTTAAATGATAAGATAAGATAAGATTAGGCATATTTTCGTCTGATAAGGTACTTCGTTTTCAATGATTTCGAGGATATTTTAGTTTTGATCAAAAAAATTTATTTGTTACGACGTTTCGTAAAAATGTTATTGCCATCTGAAAGAGGAACAGATAAGCTTTCCATCGAGCTCTTAGTCGAAGAAGTCGGTCGAAGGATGCAAGAGTTATTAGCAAAAAACTAATCGGTGGTCAACACGTTTCCGTCCTACTGCCGATTCTTTTCGCAAAATACTTTTCTATAATTGTAGTATTTAAAGGGAAAAAATTAAACGGAGTTTTTGTCCAAGTAAAAAACTATTAATTATGAATAAAATGCCACCCATTTATGCAATTAAAAAAATTTAAATGTCTCTTATTATATAAGGCATATTTTCGTCTGATAAGGGATTTCTTTTTCAATGATTGCGAGGATATTTTAGTTGAGATCAAAAAAATTGTATTTCTTACGACTTTTCGTAAAATATGTTAATGCCATCTGAAAGAGGAACAGATAAGCTTTCCATCGAGCTTTTAGTCGAAGAAGTCGGTCGAAGGATGCAAGAGTTATTAGCAAAATCTAATCGGTGGTCAACACGTTTCCGTCCTACTGCCGATTCTTTTCGCAAAATGATTTCTATAATTGTAGTATTTAATGGGAAAAAATTCAACGAAGAATTTTGTCCATGTAAAAAACTATTAATTCTGAATAAAATGCCACCCATTTATGCAATTAAAAAATTTAAATGATAAGATAAGATAAGATAAGATAAGATTAGATTAGGCATATTTTCGTCTGATAAGGTACTTCGTTTTCAATGATTTCGAGGATATTTTAGTTTTGATCAAAAAAATTTATTTGTTACGACGTTTCGTAAAAAATGTTATTGCCATCTGAAAGAGGAACAGATAAGCTTTCCATCGAGCTCTTAGTCGAAGAAGTCGGTCGAAGGATGCAAGAGTTATTAGCAAAAAACTAATCGGTGGTCAACACGTTTCCGTCCTACTGCCGATTCTTTTCGCAAAATACTTTTCTATAATTGTAGTATTTAATGGGAAAAAATTAAACGGAGTTTTTGTCCATGTAAACAACTTTTAATTATGAATAAAATGCCACCCATTTATGCAATTAAAAAAATTTAAATGTCTCTTATTATATAAGGCATATTTTCGTCTTATAAGGGATTTCTTTTTCAATGATTGCGAGGATATTTTAGTTTCGATCAAAAAAATTGTATTGTTTACGACTTTTCGTAAAATATGTTAATGCCATCTGAAAGAGGAACAGATAAGCTTTCCATCGAGCTTTTTGTCGAAGAAGTCGGTCGAATGATGCAAGAGTTATTAGCAAAAAACTAATCGGTGGTCAACACGTTTCCGTCCTACTGCCGATTCTTTTCGCAAAATACTTTTCTATAATTGTAGTATTTAATGGGAAAAAATTAAACGGAGTTTTTGTCCATGTAAAAAATTATTAATTCTGAATAAAATGCCACCCATTTATGCAATTAAAAAAATTTAAATGTCTCTTATTATATAAGGCATATTTTCGTCTGATAAGGGATTTCTTTTTCAATGATTGCGAGGATATTTTAGTTTCGATCAAAAAAATTGTATTTCTTACGACTTTTCGTAAAATATGTTAATGCCATCTGAAAGAGGCATAAGCTTTCCATCGAGCTCTTAGTCGAAGAAGTCGGTCGAAGGATGCAAGAGTTATTAGCAAAAAACTAATCGGTGGTCAACACGTTTCCGTCCTACTGCCGATTCTTTCGCAAAATGATTTCTATAATTGTAGTATTTAATGGGAAAAAATTCAACGAAGAATTTTGTCCATGTAAAAAACTATTAATTCTGAATAAAATGCCACCCATTTATGCAATTAAAAAAATTTAAATGATAAGATAAGATAAGATTAGGCATATTTTCGTCTGATAAGGTACTTCGTTTTCAATGATTTCGAGGATATTTTAGTTTTGATCAAAAAAATTTATTTGTTACGATGTTTTGTAAAAAATGTTATTGCCATCTGAAAGAGGAACAGATAAGCTTTCCATCGAGCTCTTAGTCGAAGAAGTCGGTCGAAAGATGCAAGAGTTATTAGCAAAAAACTAATCGGTGGTCAACACGTTTCCGTCCTACTGCCGATTCTTTTCGCAAAATACTTTTCTATAATTGTAGTATTTAATGGGAAAAAATTAAACGGAGTTTTTGTCCATGTAAACAACTTTTAATTATGAATAAAATGCCACCCATTTATGCAATTAAAAAAATTTAAATGTCTCTTATTATATAAGGCATATTTTCGTCTTATAAGGGATTTCTTTTTCAATGATTGCGAGGATATTTTAGTTTCGATCAAAAAAATTGTATTGTTTACGACTTTTCGTAAAATATGTTAATGCCATCTGAAAGAGGAACAGATAAGCTTTCCATCGAGCTTTTTGTCGAAGAAGTCGGTCGAATGATGCAAGAGTTATTAGCAAAAAACTAATCGGTGGTCAACACGTTTCCGTCCTACTGCCGATTCTTTTCGCAAAATACTTTTCTATAATTGTAGTATTTAATGGGAAAAAATTAAACGGAGTTTTTGTCCATGTAAAAAATTATTAATTCTGAATAAAATGCCACCCATTTATGCAATTAAAAAAATTTAAATGTCTCTTATTATATAAGGCATATTTTCGTCTGATAAGGGATTTCTTTTTCAATGATTGCGAGGATATTTTAGTTTCGATCAAAAAATTGTATTTCTTACGACTTTTCGTAAAATATGTTAATGCCATCTGAAAGAGGCATAAGCTTTCCATCGAGCTCTTAGTCGAAGAAGTCGGTCGAAGGATGCAAGAGTTATTAGCAAAAAACTAATCGGTGGTCAACACGTTTCCGTCCTACTGCCGATTCTTTTCGCAAAATGATTTCTATAATTGTAGTATTTAATGGGAAAAAATTCAACGAAGAATTTTGTCCATGTAAAAACTATTAATTCTGAATAAAATGCCACCCATTTATGCAATTAAAAAAATTTAAATGATAAGATAAGATAAGATTAGGCATATTTTCGTCTGATAAGGTACTTCGTTTTCAATGATTTCGAGGATATTTTAGTTTTGATCAAAAAAATTTATTTGTTACGATGTTTTGTAAAAAATGTTATTGCCATCTGAAAGAGGAACAGATAAGCTTTCCATCGAGCTCTTAGTCGAAGAAGTCGGTCGAAGGATGCAAGAGTTATTAGCAAAAAACTAATCGGTGGTCAACACGTTTCCGTCCTACTGCCGATTCTTTTCGCAAAATACTTTTCTATAATTGTAGTATTTAATGGGAAAAAATTAAACGGAGTTTTTGTCCATGTAAACAACTATTAATTAAGAATAAAATGCCACCCATTTATGCAATTAAAAAAATTTAAATGTCTCTTATTATATAAGGCATATTTTCGTCTGATAAGGGATTTCTTTTCAATGATTGCGAGGATATTTAATTTCGATCAAAAAAATTGTATTGTTTACGACTTTTCGTAAAATATGTTAATGCCATCTGAAAGAGGAACAGATAAGCTTTCCATCGAGCTTTTTGTCGAAGAAGTCGGTCGAAGGATGCAAGAGTTATTAACAAAAAACTAATCGGTGGTCAACACGATTCCGTCCTACTGCCGATTCTTTTCGCAAAGTACTTTTCTATAATTATAGTATTTAATGGGAAAAAATTAAACGGAGTTTTTGTTTATGTAACAAACTATTAATTCTGAATAAAATGCCACCTATTTATGCAATTAAAAAAATGTAAATGTCTCTTATTAGATAAGGCATATTTTCGTCTGATAAGGTACTTCTTCTTCAATGATTTCGAGGATATTGTAGTTTTGATCAAAAACATTTTATTTCTCATGACTTTTCGTAAAATATGTTAATGCCATCTGAAAGAGGAACAGATAAGCTTTCCATCGAGCTCTTAGTCGATTACTGCCGATTCTTTTCGCAAAATGCTTTTCTATAATTATATTATTTAATGGGAAAAAATTAAACGGAGTTTTTGTTTATGTAAAAAACTATTAATTCCGAATAAAATGCCACCTATTTATGCAATTAAAAAAATGTAAATGTCTCTCATTAGATAAGGCATATTTTCGTCTGATAAGGTACTTCGTTTTCAATGATTTCGAGGATATTTTAGTTTTGATCAAAAAAATTTATTTGTTACGACGTTTCGTAAAAAATGTTATTGCCATCTGAAAGAGGAACAGATAAGCTTTCCATCGAGCTTTTTGTCGAAGAAGTCGGTCGAATGATGCAAGAGTTATTAGCAAAAAACTAATCGGTGGTCAACACGTTTCCGTCCTACTGCCGATTCTTTTCGCAAAATACTTTTCTATAATTGTAGTATTTAATGGGAAAAAATTAAACGGAGTTTTTGTCCATGTAAAAAATTATTAATTCTGAATAAAATGCCACCCATTTATGCAATTAAAAAAATTTAAATGTCTCTTATTATATAAGGCATATTTTCGTCTGATAAGGGATTTCTTTTTCAATGATTGCGAGGATATTTTAGTTTCGATCAAAAAAATTGTATTGTTTACGACTTTTCGTAAAATATGTTAATGCCATCTGAAAGAGGCATAAGCTTTCCATCGAGCTCTTAGTCGAAGAAGTCGGTCGAAGGATGCAAGAGTTATTAGCAAAAAACTAATCGGTGGTCAACACGTTTCCGTCCTACTGCCGATTCTTTTCGCAAAATGATTTCTATAATTGTAGTATTTAATGGGAAAAAATTCAACGAAGAATTTTGTCCATGTAAAAAACTATTAATTCTGAATAAAATGCCACCCATTTATGCAATTAAAAAAAATTAAATGATAAGATAAGATAAGATTAGGCATATTTTCGTCTGATAAGGTACTTCGTTTTCAATGATTTCGATAAATTTATTTGTTACGATGTTTTGTAAAAAATGTTATTGCCATCTGAAAGAGGAACAGATAAGCTTTCCATCGAGCTCTTAGTCGAAGAAGTCGGTCGAAGGATGCAAGAGTTATTAGCAAAAAACTAATCGGTGGTCAACACGTTTCCGTCCTACTGCCGATTCTTTTCGCAAAATACTTTTCTATAATTGTAGTATTTAATGGGAAAAAATTAAACGGAGTTTTTGTCCATGTAAACAACTATTAATTAAGAATAAAATGCCACCCATTTATGCAATTAAAAAAATTTAAATGTCTCTTATTATATAAGGCATATTTTCGTCTGATAAGGGATTTCTTTTTCAATGATTGCGAGGATATTTTAGTTTCGATCAAAAAAATTGTATTGTTTACGACTTTTCGTAAAATATGTTAATGCCATCTGAAAGAGGAACAGATAAGCTTTCCATCGAGCTTTTTGTCGAAGAAGTCGGTCGAAGGATGCAAGAGTTATTAACAAAAAACTAATCGGTGGTCAACACGATTCCGTCCTACTGCCGATTCTTTTCGCAAAGTACTTTTCTATAATTATAGTATTTAATGGGAAAAAATTAAACGGAGTTTTTGTTTATGTAAAAAACTATTAATTCTGAATAAAATGCCACCTATTTATGCAATTAAAAAAATGTAAATGTCTCTTATTAGATAAGGCATATTTTCGTCTGATAAGGTACTTCTTCTTCAATGATTTCGAGGATATTGTAGTTTTGATCAAAAAAATCTTATTTCTCATGACTTTTCGTAAAATATGTTAATGCCATCTGAAAGAGGAACAGATAAGCTTTCCATCGAGCTCTTAGTCGATTACTGCCGATTCTTTTCGCAAAATGCTTTTCTATAATTATAGTATTTAATGGGAAAAAATTAAACGGAGTTTTGTTTATGTAAAAAACTATTAATTCCGAATAAAATGCCACCTATTTATGCAATTAAAAAAATGTAAATGTCTCTTATTAGATAAGGCATATTTTCGTATGATAAGGTACTTTTTTTTCAATGATTTCGAGGATATTTTAGTTTTGATCAAAAAATTGTTATTTCTTTCGACTTTTCGTAAAATATGTTAATGCCATCTGAAAGAGGAACAGATAAGCTTTCCATCGAGCTCTTAGTCGAAGAAGTTGGTCGAAGGATGCAAGAGTTATTAGCAAAAAACTAATCGGTGGTCAACACGTTTCCGTCCTACTGCCGTTTTTTTTTGCAAAGTACTTTTCTATAATTCTAGTATTTAATGGGAAAAAATTAAACGAATTTTTTGTCCATGTTAAAAACTATTAATTCTGAATAAAATGCCACCCATTTATGAATTTAAAAAATTTAAATGTCTCTTATTAGATAAGGCATATTTTCGTCTGATAAGGCACTTCTTCTTCAATGATTTCGAGGATATTTTAGTTTTGATCAAAAAAATTTTATTTCTTACGACTTTTCGTAAAATATGTTAATGCCATCTGAAAGAGGAACAGATAAGCTTTCCATCGAGCTCTTAGTCGAAGAAGTCGGTCGAAGGATGCAAGAGTTATTAGCAAAAAACTAATCGGTGGTCAACACGTTTCCGTCCTACTGCCGTTTTTTTTCGCAAAGTACTTTTCTATAATTCTAGTATTTAATGGGAAAAAATTAAACGAATTTTTTGTCCATGTTAAAAACAATTAATTATGAATAAAATGCAACCCATTAATGCAATTAAAAAAATTTAAATGTCTCTTATTATATAAGGCATATTTGCGTCTGATAAGGGATTTCTTTTTCAATGATTGCGAGGATATTTTAGTTTCGATCAAAAAAATTGTATTGTTTACGACTTTTCGTAAAATATGTTAATGCCATCTGAAAGAGGAACAGATAAGCCTTCCATCGAGCTTCTTGTCGAAGAAGTCGGTCGAAGGATGCAAGAGTTATTAGCAAAAAACTAATCGGTGGTCAACACGATTCCGTCCTACTACCGATTCTTTTCGCAAAGTACTTTTCTATAATTCTAGTATTTAATGGTAAAAAATTAAACGGAGTTTTTGTTTATGTAAAAAACTATTAATTCTGAATAAAATGCCACCCATTTATGAAATTAAAACCAGTAAGGACGCTATCTTCAGCAAGGCTGAAGCTATAATACTTTTCACGTTGTGTCACTAAAAAACTAAATGAATAGTTTTCATGCCTCCCTAACAACATAACTGTAAGGTTTCAAGTCAATTGGTTAAAAAACAAAAAAGTTTTCCATACAGCGGTTCAAGTTTTGCGATAAGTGGGCGTAGCCATGCCCACTTTTGGTCAAAATAGTTTTCATTCCTAACTAAGAAGATAACTGTAAGGTTTCAAGTCAATTGGTCAATTTTCGCTAAAAAAAAGGAGTGGGCACGCCCACTTTTGGTCAAAATTGTTTTCATTCCTCCCCAAGAACATAACTGTAAAGTTTCAAGTCAATTGGTTAAAAAACACAAAAGTTTTCCATACAACGGGTCAAACTTCGCTATAAAAGGGCGTGGCCACGCCCCACTTTTGGTCAAAATTGTTTTCATTCCTCCCCAAGAACATAACTGTAAAGTTTCAAGTCAATTCGTTGAAAAACAAAAAAGTTTTCCATACAACGGGTCAATTTTTGCTATAAAAGGGCGTGGCCGCGCCCACTTTTGGTCAACATTGTTTTCATTCCTCCCTAAGAACATAACTGTAAAGTTTCATGTCAATTGGTTAAAAAACAAAAAAGTTTTCCATACAACGGGTCAAATTTCGCTATAAAAGGGCGTGGCCGCGCCCACTTTTGGTCAAAATTGTTTTCATTCATCCCTAAGAACATAACTGTAAAGTTTCAAGTCAATTCGTTTAAAAACAAAAAAGTTTGCCATACAACGGGTAAATTTTCGCTATAAGTGGGCGTGGCTACGCGTGGTCACGCCCACTTTTGGTCAAAATAGTTTTCATTCCTCCCTAAGAACATAAATTTAAAATTTCAAGTCAATTGGTTGAAAAACAAAAAGTTGTCCATACAACGACGTGAATATTGCTTCTCTTCCTCTTCTTCATTTTGTATGGGAGCTACCAGTTCCAGATGTCCAATCTCATTGAAACTTTCAGGCATGTAGTCGGACTATGTAGAACTACTATGTTTTAAATTTCAGCACTCTATCATACAAAACAAAAAACTTTTCCATACAACGACTCAAGTTTTGTTCATTTTTCTTCTTCTTTTCGTATGGGGGCTACCAGTTCCAGTGGTCCGATATGGCTGGATCCGACAAATGAGTTGATCGCACAAATAAGCAGTCTCTGTGCAAAATTTCAGCTCAATATCTTCAAAACTGTGGGAGAAGAATGTATATATACAGACAGACGGACGGACAGACGGACAGACGGACATGGCTAAATCAACTCGTCTTGTCGTCCTGATCAAGAATATATATACTTTATATATTCGGAAATGAATATTTCGATCTGTTACAAACTTCAGCACAAAGTTATTATACTATTTCACATACGTGAAAAGTATAAAAATTTAAATGTCTCTTATTAGATAAGGCATATTTTCGTCTGATAAAGTACTTCTTCTTCAATGATTTCGAGGATATTTTAGTTTTGATCAAAAAAATTTTATTTCTCATGACTTTTCGTAAAATATGTTAATGCCATCTGAAAGAGGAACAGATAAGCTTTCCATCGAGCTCTTAGCCGAAGAAGTCGGTCGAAGGATGCAAGAGTTATTAGCAAAAAACTAATCGGTGGTCAACACCATTCCGTCCTACTGCCGATTCTTTTTGCAAAGTTCTTTTCTATAATTCTAGTATTTAATGGGAAAAAATTAAACGAATTTTTTGTCCATGTTAAAAACTATTAATTCTGAATAAAATGCAACCCATTTATGAAATTTAAAAAATTTAAATGTCTCTTTTTAGATAAGGCATATTTTCGTATGATAAATTACTTCTTTTTCAATGATTTCGAGGATATTTTAGTTTTGGTCAAAAAAATTTTATTTCTTACGACTTTTCGTAAAAATTGTTATTGCCATCTGAAAGAGGAACAGATAAGCTTTCCATCGAGCTCTTAGTCGAAGAAGTCGGTCGAAGGATGCAAGAGTTATTAGCAAAAAACTAATCGGTGGTCAACACGTTTCCGTCCTACTGCCGATTCTTTTCGCAAAGTACTTTTCTATAATTATAGTATTTAATGGGAAAAAATTAAACGAATTTTTTGTCCATGTAAAAAAACTATTAATTCTGAATAAAATGCCACCCATTTATGCAATTAAAAAAATTTAAATGTCTCTTATTAGATAAGGCATATTTTCGTCTGATAAGGTACTTCTTTTTCAATGATTTCGAGGATATTTTAGTTTTGATCAAAAAAATGTTATTTCTTTCGACTTTTCGTAAAATATGCTAGTGCCATCTGAAAGAGGAACAGATAAGTTTTCCATCGAGCTCTTAGTCGAAGAAGTCGGTCGAAGGTTGCAAGAGTTATTAGCAAAAAACTAATCGGTGGTCAACACGTTTCCGTCCTACTGCCGATTCTTTTCGCAAAGTACTTTTCTATCATTCTAGTATTTAATGGGAAAAAATTAAACGAATTTTTTGTCCATGTTAAAAACAATTAATTATGAATAAAATGCCACCCATTTATGCAATTAAAAAAATTTAAATGTCTCTTATTAGATAAGGCATATTTTCGTCTGATAAGGGACTTCTTTTTCAATGATTGCGAGGATATTTTAGTTTCGATCAAAAAAATTGTATTGTTTACGACTTTTCGTAAAATATGTTAATGCCATCTGAAAGAGGAACAGATAAGCTTTCCATCGAGCTGTTAGTCGAAGAAGTCGGTCGAAGAATGCAAGAGTTATTAGCAAAAAACTAATCGGTGGTCAAGACTTTTCCGTCCTACTGCCGATTCTTTTCGCAAAATGATTTCTATTTATAATTGTAGTATTTAATGGGAAAAAATTCAACAAAGAATTTTGCCCATGTAAAAAACTATTAATTCTGAATAAAATGCCACCCATTTATGCAATTAAAAAAATTTAAATGATAAGATAAGATAAGATTAGGCATATTTTCGTCTGATAAGGTACTTCGTTTTCAATGATTTCGAGGATATTTTAGTTTTGATCAAAAAAATTTTATTTCTTACGACGTTTCGTAAAAAATGTTATTGCCATCTGAAAGAGGAACAAATAAGCTTTCCATCGAGCTCTTAGTCGAAGAAGTCGGTCGAAGGATGCAAGAGTTATTAGCAAAAAACTAATCGGTGGTCAACACGTTTCCGTCCTACTGCCGATTCTTTTCGCAAAGTACTTTTCTATAATTCTAGTATTTAATGGGAAAAAATTAAACGAATTTTTTGTCCATGTTAAAAACAATTAATTCTGAATAAAATGCCACCCATTTATGAAATTTAAAAATTTTAAATGTCTCTTATTAGATAAGGCATATTTTCGTATGATAAATTACTTCTTTTTCAATGATTTCGAGGATATTTTAGTTTTGGTCAAAAAAATTTTATTTCTTAAGACTTTTCGTAAAAAATGTTATTGCCATCTGAAAGAGGAACAGATAAGCTTTCCATCGAGCTCTTAGTCGAAGAAGTCGGTCGAAGGATGCAAGAGTTATTAGCAAAAAACTAATCGGTGGTCAACAGGTTTCCGTCCTACTGCCGATTCTTTTCGCAAAGTACTTTTCTATAATTATAGTATTTAATGGGAAAAAATTAAACGGGGTTTTTGTTTATGTAAAAAACTATTAATTCTGAATAAAATGCCACCCATTTATGCCATAAAAAAAATTTAAATGTCTCGTATTAGATAAGGCATATTTTCGTATGATAAGGTACTTCTTTTTCAATGATTTCGAGGATATTTTAGTTTTGATCAAAAAAATGTTATTTCTTTCGACTTTTCGTAAAATATGCTAGTGCCATCTGAAAGAGGATTAGATAAGCTTTCCATCGAGCTCTTAGTCGAAGAAGTCGGTCGAAGGTTGCAAGAGTTATTAGCAAAAAACTAATCGGTGGTCAACACGTTTCCGTCCTACTGCCGATTCTTTTCGCAAAGTACTTTTCTATAATTCTAGTATTTAATGGGAAAAAATTAAACGAATTTTTTGTCCATGTTAAAAACAATTAATTATGAATAAAATGCCACCCATTTCTGCAATTAAAAAAATTTAAATGTCTCTTATTAGATAAGGCATATTTTCGTCTGATAAGGTACTTCTTCTTCAATGATTTCGAGGATATTTTAGTTTTGATCAAAAAAATTTTATTTCTTACGACGTTTCGTAAAAAATGTTATTGCCATCTGAAAGAGGAACAGATAAGCTTTCCATCGAGCTCTTAGTCGAAGAAGTCGGTCGAAGGATGCAAGAGTTATTAGCAAAAAACTAATCGGTGGTCAACATGTTTCCGTCCTACTGCCGATTCTTTTCGCAAAATACTTTTCTATAATTGTAGTATTTAATGGGAAAAAATTCAACGAAGAATTTTGTCCATGTAAAAAACTATTAATTCTGAATAAAATGCCACCCATTAATGCAATTAAAAAAATTTAAATGATAAGATGAGATAAGATTAGGCATATTTTCGTCTGATAAGGTACTTCTTTTTCAATGATTTCGAGGATATTTTAGTTTTGATCAAAAAAATTTTATTTCTTACGACGTTTCGTAAAAAATGTTATTGCCATCTGAAAGAGGAACAGATAAGCTTTCCATCGAGCTCTTAGTCGAAGAAGTCGGTCGAAGGATGCAAGAGTTATTAGCAAAAAACTAATCGGTGGTCAACACGATTCCGTCCTACTGCCGATTCTTTTCGCAAAGTACTTTTCTATAATTATAGCATTAATGGGAAAAAATTAAACGGAGTTTTTGTTTATGTAAAAAACTATTAATTCTGAATAAAATGCCACCCATTTATGAAATTTAAAAAATTTAAATGTCTCTTATTAGATAAGGCATATTTTCGTCTGATAAGGTACTTCTTCTTCAATAATTTCGAGCATATTTTAGTTTTGATCAAAAAAATTTTATTTCTTACGACTTTTCGTAAAATATGTTAATGCCATCTGAAAGAGGAACAGATAAGCTTTCCATCGAGCTCTTAGTCGAAGAAGTCGGTCGAAGGATGCAAAAGTTATTAGCAAAAAACTAATCGGTGGTCAACACGTTTCCGTCCTAGTGCCGATTCTTTTCGCAAAGTACTTTTCTATAATTCTAGTATTTAATGGGAAAAAATTAAACGAATTTTTTGTCCATGTTAAAAACAATTAATTATGAATAAAATGCCACCCATTTATGCAATTAAAAAAATTTAAATGTCTCTTATTATATAAGGCATATTTTCGCCTGATAAGGGATTTCTTTTTCAATGATTGCGAGGATATTTTAGTTTCGATCAAAAAAATTGTATTGTTTACGACTTTTCGTAAAATATGTTAATGCCATCTGAAAGAGGAACAGTTAAGCTTTTCATCGAGCTTTTTGTCGAAGAAGTCGGTCGAAGGATGCAAGAGTTATTAGCAAAAAACTAATCGGTGGTCAACACGATTCCGTCCTACTGCCGATTCTTTTCGCAAAGTACTTTTCTATAATTATAGTATTTAATGGGAAAAAATTAAACGAATTTTTTGTCCATGTTAAAAACTATTAATTCTGAATAAAATGCCACCCATTTATGAAATTTAAAAAATTTAAATGTCTCTTATTAGATAAGGCATATTTTCGTCTGATAAGGTACTTCTTCTTCAATGATTTCGAGGATATTTTAGTTTTGATCAAAAGAATTTTATTTCTTACGACTTTTCGTAAAATATGTTAATGCTATCTGAAAGAGGAACAGATAAGCTTTCCATCGAGCTCTTAGTCGAAGAAGTCGGTCGAAGGATGCAAAAGTTATTAGCAAAAAACCAATAGGTGGTCAACACGTTTCCGTCCTACTGCCGATTCTTTTCGCAAAATACTTTTCTATAATTCTAGTATTAAATGGGAAAAAATTAAACGAATTTTTTGTCCATGTTAAAAACAATTAATTATGAATAAAATGCCACCCATTTATGCAATTAAAAAAATTTAAATGTCTCTTATTAGATAAGGCATATTTTCGTCTGATAAGGTACTTCTTCTTCAATGATTTCGAGGATATTTTAGTTTCGATCAAAAAAATTGTATTTCTTACGACTTTTCGTAAAATATGTTAATGCCATCTGAAAGAGGAACAGATAAGCTTTCCATCGAGCTTTTTGTCGAAGAAGTCGGTCGAAGGATGCAAGAGTTATTAGCAAAAAATTAATCGGTGGTCAACACGATTCCGTCCTACTGCCGATTCTTTTCGCAAAGTACTTTTCTATAATTATAGTATTTAATGGGAAAAAATTAAACGAATTTTTTGTCCATGTTAAAAACTATTAATTCTGAATAAAATGCCACCCATTTATGAAATTTAAAAAATTTAAATGTCTCTTATTAGATAAGGCATATTTTCGTATGATAAATTACTTCTTTTTCAATGATTTCGAGGATATTTTAGTTTTGGTCAAAAAAATTTTATTTCTTTCGACTTTTCGTAAAATATGCTAGTGCCATCTGAAAGAGGAACAGATAAGCTTTCCATCGAGCTCTTAGTCGAAGAAGTCGGTCGAAGGTTGCAAGAGTTATTAGCAAAAAAAATCGCGTGCAACACAGTGCACGTGTATGAAGTGAAACTTTCTTTAAAAGAAACAAAAAACCAGTGAGGACGCTCTCTTCGGTCTTGCCATGCCCATTTTCTGGATTGAATTTCTCATTATCTTAATATCCTATACACTAATTTTCATTGTTTTAGCTCATTGCATCCTGAAATATGCAAATTATCAATTTTTGCTATAAGTAGGCGTAGCAATGCCCAATTTTTGATCAAAATAGTTTTTATGTCTCTGTAAGACAAAAAGTGTGAAGTTTCAAGTCAATTGATTAAAAAACAAAATCGTTTTACATATAATGACGTAAATTTGCTCTTTTTCCTCTAATCAATGATTTATGGTAATAAAATTGGAGGACCTGTGCAACATTTCAGGTCGATGATATCAAAACAAAAACAAGGAAAATTTAGGTGTCTGAGAAATACATATATTACCAACCAAATTTTTTGAGCTGGAGAACAATCAATCTACTTGTATCTATTTTCGAAGATTGAATACATTCATTCGAATTAAATTGTTGAAATAATCTTCAAATTATAATTAATGAGAAATTACTTTTGAAATAATCAAAAAAACTCGTAAAAATGGTAAATTTTATGAAAATATGTACATATGTACCAACCATGTTATTTGGGCAAGTTGGAATGCGTACATTTTCGAATGCATAAATGCGAAGAAGAAGAATTAATTCAAATGTGCAGAGTGTCTCCCGAAGAACAGAGTCAAGTTAACTACCAATGCTCCAATGTGTGGAATCTACTTGACTTTATTTATTGCATATATAATTTATTATAAGTGGTCACTTTTGGAATATTTTGAATTTGTAAATTAATTGTTTTCATTTGCTTATCACAGCAATGGAAAGGGTATTATTGTCAATTGCAAATTGAACGGCCTTCAACATAATTGGGAGGACGTGAATTGCAGATGAATTCACAGCTCATATATTATGAAGCTGATTAGCGACGCCAAGTAGCGGGCAACAACAAATACAATGCATACGCTCAGACAGTGTCATAGGTAGCAACAACCACACTGTCCGTATTAAAAGTGCTTGTTTACGCCGAAAATAACAACAACAAGAGTTTTTATAATATTTGGAGTAAACATGCCAGGTAAGTTGTTGTTGCATATGCGCCAGATGGCGAAAGTGACGGTTGAAGAGGAATGCCAAAATTACAACTAAGCATGTTGTTGTTGTTACTTTTTTTTATGACTTCTCAGTTTATGAATACAGACTGTCATTCTATATTCTATTTCATTCTTTCGCAGACTAAATCATATAAATGTATAGTCTGTCTCTTTTCATGTCGTTTCATCGAGTTTCAAATCGCACCCATGCTAAAGAAGTTTCACTTCAAAAACTAATCGGTGGTCAACACGTTTCCGTCCTACTGCCGATTCGTTTCGCAAAGTACTTTTCTATAATTCTAGTATTTAATGGAAAAAAATTAAACGAATTTTTTGTCCATGTTAAAAACAATTAATTATGAATAAAATGCCACCCATTTATGCAATTAAAAAAATTTAAATGTCTCTTATTAGATAAGGCATATTTTCGTCTGATAAGGTACTTCTTCTTCAATGATTTCGAGGATATTTTAGTTTCGATCAAAAAAATTGTATTTCTTACGACTTTTCGTAAAATATGTTAATGCCATCTGAAAGAGGAACAGATAAGCTTTCCATCGAGCTTTTAATCAAAGAAGTCGGTCGAAGGATGCAAGAGTTATTAGCAAAAAACTAATCGGTGGTCAACACGTTTCCGTCCTACTGCCGATTTTTCGCAAAATGATTTCTATAATTGTAGTATTTAATGGGAAAAAATTCAACGAAGAATTTTGTCCATGTAAAAAATTATTAATTCTGAATAAAATGCCACCCATTAATGCAATTAAAAAAATTTAAATGATAAGATAAGATAAGATTAGGCATATTTTCGTCTGATAAGGTACTTCGTTTTCAATGATTTCGAGGATATTTTAGTTTTGATCAAAAAAACTTTATTTCTTACGACGTTTCGTAAAAAATGTTATTGCCATCTGAAAGAGGAACAGATAAGCTTTCCATCGAGCTCTTAGTCGAAGAAGTCGGTCGAAGGATGCAAGAGTTATTAGCAAAAAACTAATCGGTGGTCAACACGTTTCCGTCCTTCTGCCGATTCTTTTCGCAAAATACTTTTCTATAATTGTAGTATTTAATGGGAAAAAATTCAACGAAGAATTTTGTCCATGTAAAAAACTATTAATTCTGAATAAAATGCCACCCATTAATGAAACTAAAAAAATGTAAATGTCTCTTGTTAGATAAGGCATATTTTCGTCTGATAAGGTACTTCTTCTTCAATGATTTCGAGGATATTTTAGTTTTGATCAACAAAATTTTATTTCTCATGACTTTTCGTAAAATATGTTAACGCCATCTGAAAGAGGAACAGATAAGCTTTCCATCGAGCTCTTAGTCGAAGAAGTCGGTCGAAGGATGGAAGAGTTATTAGCAAAAAACTAGTCGGTGGTCAACACGATTCCGTCCTACTGCCGATTCTTTTTGCAAAGTACTTTTCTATAATTCTAGTATTTAATGGGAAAAAATTAAACGAATTTTTTGTCCATGTTAAAAACTATTAATTCTGAATAAAATGCCACCCATTTATGAAATTTAAAAAATTTAAATGTCTCTTATTAGATAAGGCATATTTTCGTCTGATAAGGTACTTCTTCTTCAATGATTTCGAGGATATTTTAGTTTTGATCAAAAAAATTTTATTTCTTACGACTTTTCGAAAAAAAAAGTTACTGCCATCTGAAAGAGGAACAGATAAGCTTTCCATCGAGCTCTAAGTCGAAGAAGTCGGTCGAAGGATGCAAAAGTTATTAGCAAAAAACTAATCGGTGGTCAACACGTTTCCGTCCTACTGCCGATTCTTTTCGCAAAGTACTTTTCTATAGTTCTAGTATTTAATGGGAAAAAATTAAACGAATTTTTTGTCCATGTTAAAAACAATTAATTATGAATAAAATGCCACCCATTTATGCAATTAAAAAAATTTAAATGACTCTTATTATATAAGGCATATTTTCGCCTGATAAGGGTTTTCTTTTTCAATGATTGCGAGGATATTTTAGTTTCGATCAAAAAAATTGTATTGTTTACGTTTTTTCGTAAAATATGTTAATGCCATCTGAAAGAGGAACAGTTAAGCTTTTCATCGAGCTTTTTGTCGAAGAAGTCGGTCGAAGGATGCAAGAGTTATTAGCAAAAAAACTAATCGGTGGTCAACACGATTCCGTCCTACTGCCGATTCTTTTCGCAAAGTACTTTTCTATAATTATAGTATTTAATGGGAAAAAATTAAACGAATTTTTTGTCCATGTTAAAAACTATTAATTCTGAATAAAATGCCACCCATTTATGAAATTTAAAAAATTTAAATGTCTCTTATTAGATAAGGCATATTTTCGTCTGATAAGGTACTTCTTCTTCAATGATTTCGAGGATATTTTAGTTTTGATCAAAAGAATTTTATTTCTTACGACTTTTCGTAAAATATGTTAATGCTATCTGAAAGAGGAACAGATAAGCTTTCCATCGAGCTCTTAGTCGAAGAAGTCGGTCGAAGGATGCAAAAGTTATTAGCAAAAAACCAATAGGTGGTCAACACGTTTCCGTCCTACTGCCGATTCTTTTCACAAAGTACTTTTCTATAATTCTAGTATTTAATGGGAAAAAATTAAACGAATTTTTTGTCCATGTTAAAAAAAATTAATTATGAATAAAATGCCACCCATTTATGCAATTAAAAAAATTTATATGTTTCTTATTAGATAAGGCATATTTTCGTCTGATAAGGGACTTCTTTTTCAATGATTGCGAGGATATTTTAGTTTCGATCAAAAAAATTGTATTTCTTACGACTTTTCGTAAAATATGTTAATGCCATCTGAAAGAGGAACAGATAAGCTTTCCATCGAGCTTTTAGTCGAAGAAGTCGGTCGAAGGATGCAAGAGTTATTAGCAACTGCCGATTCTTTTCGCAAAGTACTTTTCTATAATTCTAGTATTTAATGGGAAAAAATTAAACGAATTTTTGTCCATGTTAAAAACAATTAATTATGAATAAAATGCCACCCATTTATGCAATTAAAAAAATTTAAATGTCTCTTATTATATAAGGCATATTTTCATCTGATAAGGTACTTCGTTTTCAATGATTTCGAGGATATTTTAGTTTTGATCAAAGAAATTTTATTTCTTACGATGTTTCGTAAAAAATGTTATTGCCATCTGAAAGAGGAACAGATAAGCTTTCCATCGAGCTCTTAGTCGAAGAAGTCGGTCGAAGGATGCAAGAGTTATTAGCAAAAAACTAATCGGTGGTCAACACGTTTCCGTCCTACTGCCGATTCTTTTCGCAAAATGCTTTTCTATAATTGTAGTATTTAATGGGAAAAAATTAAACGTAGTTTTAGTTTATGTAAAAAACTATTAATTCTGAATAAAATGCCTCCCATTTATGCAATTGAAAAAATTTAAATGTCTCTTATTTGATAAGGCATATTTTCGTCTGATAAGGTACTTCTTTTTCAATGATTTCGAGGATATTTTAGGTTTGATCAAAAAAATTTTATTTCTTACGGCATTTCGTAAAATATGTTAATGCCATCTAAAAGCGCAACAGATAAGCTTTCCATCGAGCTTTTAGTCGAAGAAGTCGGTCGAATGATGCAAGAGTTATTAGCAAAAAACTAATCGGTGGTCAACACGATTCCGTCCTACTGCCGATTCTTTTCGCAAAATGTTTTTCTATAATTGTAGTATTTAATGGGAAAAAATTCAACGAAGAATTTTGTCCATGTAAAAAACTATTAATTCTGAAAATGCCACCCATTTATGCAATAAAAAAAAATTTAAATGTCTCTTATTAGATAAGGCATATTATCGTCTATTATCGAAGTACCTTTCGTTTTCAATGATTTCGAGGATATTTTAGTTTTGATCAAAAAAATTGTATTTCTTACGATTTTTCGTAAAAAATGTTATTGCAAGGTTATGCGAAGGATGCAAGAGTTATTAGCAAAAAACTAATCGGTGGTCAACACGTTTCCGTCCTACTGCCGGTTCTTATCGCGAAATGCTTTTCTATAATTGTAGTAATTAATGGGGAAAAATTAAACGAATTTTTTGTCCATGTAAAAAAACTATTAATTTTGAATAAAATGCCACCCATTTGTGCAATTAAAAAAATTTATATGTCTCTTATTATATAAGGCATATTTTCATCTGATAAGGTACTTCGTTTTCAATGATTTCGAGGATATTTTAGTTTTGATCAAAGAAATTTTATTTCTTACGATGTTTCGTAAAAAATGTTATTGCCATCTGAAAGAGGAACAGATAAGCTTTCCATCGAGCTCTTAGTCGAAGAAGTCGGTCGAAGGATGCAAGAGTTATTAGCAAAAAACTAATCGGTGGTCAACACGTTTCCGTCCTACTGCCGATTCTTTTCGCAAAATGCTTTTCTATAATTGTAGTATTTAATGGGAAAAAATTAAACGTAGTTTTAGTTTATGTAAAAAACTATTAATTCTGAATAAAATGCCTCCCATTTATGCAATTGAAAAAATTTAAATGTCTCTTATTTGATAAGGCATATTTTCGTCTGATAAGGTACTTCTTTTTCAATGATTTCGAGGATATTTTAGGTTTGATCAAAAAAATTTTATTTCTTACGGCATTTCGTAAAATATGTTAATGCCATCTAAAAGCGCAACAGATAAGCTTTCCATCGAGCTTTTAGTCGAAGAAGTCGGTCGAATGATGCAAGAGTTATTAGCAAAAAACTAATCGGTGGTCAACACGATTCCGTCCTACTGCCGATTCTTTTCGCAAAATGTTTTTCTATAATTGTAGTATTTAATGGGAAAAAATTCAACGAAGAATTTTGTCCATGTAAAAAACTATTAATTCTGAAAATGCCACCCATTTATGCAATAAAAAAAAATTTAAATGTCTCTTATTAGATAAGGCATATTATCGTCTCATAAGGTACTTCGTTTTCAATGATTTCGAGGATATTTTAGTTTTGATCAAAAAAATTGTATTTCTTACGATTTTTCGTAAAAAATGTTATTGCAAGGTTATGCGAAGGATGCAAGAGTTATTAGCAAAAAACTAATCGGTGGTCAACACGTTTCCGTCCTACTGCCGGTTCTTATCGCGAAATGCTTTTCTATAATTGTAGTAATTAATGGGGAAAAATTAAACGAATTTTTTGTCCATGTAAAAAAACTATTAATTTTGAATAAAATGCCACCCATTTGTGCAATTAAAAAAATTTATATGTCTCTTATTAGATAAGGCATATTATCGTCTCATAAGGTACTTCTTTTTCAATGATTTCGAGGATATTTTAGCTTGGATGAAAAAAAATTTATTTCTTACGACTTTTCGTAAAAAATGTTATTGCCATCTGAAAGAGGAACAGATAAGCTTTCCATCGAGCTCTTAGTCGAAGAAGTCGGTCGGAGGATGCAAGAGTTATTAGCAAAAAACTAATCGGTGGTCAACACGTTTCTGTCCTACTGCCGATTCATTTCGCAAAATGCTTTTCTATAATTGTAGTATTTAATGGGAAAAAATTCAACGAATAATTTTGTCCATGTAAAAAACTATTAATTCTGAATAAAATGCCACCCATTTATGCAATTAAGAAAATTTAAATGATAAGATAAGATAAGGCATATTTTCGTCTGATAAGGCACTTCGTTTTCAATGAGTTCGAGGATATTTTAGTTTTGATCAAAAAAATTTTATTTCTTACGACTTTTCGTAAAATATGTTAATGCCATCTGAAAGAGCAACAGATAAGCTTTTCATCGAGCTTTTTGTCGAAGAAGTCGGTCGAAGGATGCAAGAGTTATTAGCAAAAAACCAATCGGTGGTCAACACGATTCCGTCCTACTGCCGATTCTTTTCGCAAAGTACTTTTCAATAATTATAGTATTTAATGGGAAAAAATTAAACGGAGTTTTTGTTTATGTAAAAAACTATTTATTCTTATTTTAGTTTTGATCAAAAAAATTTTATTTCTTACGACTTTTCGTAAAATATGTTAATGCCATCTGAAAAAGCAACAGATAAGCTTTCCATCGAGCTTTTTGTCGAAGAAGTCGGTCGAAGGATGCAAGAGTTATTAGCAAAAAACCAATCGGTGATCAACACGATTCCGTCCTACTGCCGATTCTTTTCGCAAAGTACTTTTCAATAATTATAGTATTTAATGGGAAAAAATTAAACGGAGTTTTTGTTTATGTAAAAAACTATTAATTCTGAATAAAATGCCACCCATTTATGCAATTAAAAAAATTTAAATGTCTCTTATTAGATAAGGCATATTTTCGTCTGATAAGGTACTTCTTCTTCAATGATTTCGAGGATATTTTAGTTTTGATCAAAAAAATTTTATTTCTTACGACTTTTCGTAAAATATGTTAATGCCATCTGAAAGAGCAACAGATAAGCTTTCCATCGAGCTTTTTGTCGAAGAAGTCGGTCGAAGGATGCAAGAGTTATTAGCAAAAAACCAATCGGTGGTCAACACGATTCCGTCCTACTGCCGATTCTTTTCGCAAAGTACTTTTCAATAATTATAGTATTTAATGGGAAAAAATTCAACGAAGAATTTTGTCCATGTAAAAAACTATTAATTCTGAAAATGCCACACATTTATGCAATAAAAAAAAATTTAAATGTCTCTTATTAGATAAGGCATATTATCGTCTCATAAGGTACTTCGTTTTCAATGATTTCGAGGATATTTTAGTTTTGATCAAAAAAATTGTATTTCTTACGATTTTTCGTAAAAAATGTTATTGCAAGGTTATGCGAAGGATGCAAGAGTTATTAGCAAAAAACTAATCGGTGGTCAACACGTTTCCGTCCTACTGCCGGTTCTTATCGCGAAATGCTTTTCTATAATTGTAGTAATTAATGGGGAAAAATTAAACGAATTTTTTCTCCATGTAAAAAAACTATTAATTTTGAATAAAATGCCACCCATTTGTGCAATTAAAAAAATTTATATGTCTCTTATTAGATAAGGCATATTATCGTCTCATAAGGTACTTCTTTTTCAATGATTTCGAGGATATTTTAGCTTGGATGAAAAAATATTTATTTCTTACGACTTTTCGTAAAAAATGTTATTGCCATCTGAAAGAGGAACAGATAAGCTTTCCATCGAGCTCTTAGTCGAAGAAGTCGGTCGGAGGATGCAAGAGTTATTAGCAAAAAACTAATCGGTGGTCAACACGTTTCTGTCCTACTGCCGATTCTTTTCGCAAAATGCTTTTCTATAATTGTAGTATTTAATGGGAAAAAATTCAACGAATAATTTTGTCCATGTAAAAAACTATTAATTCTGAATAAAATGCCACCCATTTATGCAATTAAGAAAATTTAAATGATAAGATAAGATAAGGCATATTTTCGTCTGATAAGGTACTTCGTTTTCAATGAGTTCGAGGATATTTTAGTTTTGATCAAAAAAATTTTATTTCTTACGACTTTTCGTAAAATATGTTAATGCCATCTGAAAGAGCAACAGATAAGCTTTCCATCGAGCTTTTTGTCGAAGAAGTCGGTCGAAGGATGCAAGAGTTATTAGCAAAAAACCAATCGGTGGTCAACACGATTCCGTCTTACTGCCGATTCTTTTCGCAAAGTACTTTTCAATAATTATAGTATTTAATGGGAAAAAATTAAACGGAGTTTTTGTTTATGTAAAAAACTATTAATTCTGAATAAAATGCCACCCATTTATGCAATTAAAAAAATTTAAATGTCTCTTATTAGATAAGGCATATTTTCGTCTGATAAGGTACTTCTTCTTCAATGATTTCGAGGATATTTTAGTTTTGATCAAAAAAATTTTATTTCTCATGACTTTTCGTAAAATATGTTAATGCCATCTGAAAGAGGAGTTATTAGCAAAAAACTAATCGGTGGTCAACACGTTTTCGTCCTACTGCCGGTTCTTATCGCGAAATGCTTTTCTATAATTGTAGTAATTAATGGGGAAAAATTAAACGAATTTTTTGTCCATGTAAAAAAACTATTAATTTTGAATAAAATGCCACCCATTTGTGCAATTAAAAAAATTAAAGATAAGGCATATTATCGTCTCATAAGGTACTTCTTTTTCAATGATTTCGAGGATATTTTAGCTTGGATGAAAAAATATTTATTTCTTACGACTTTTCGTAAAAAATGTTATTGCCATCTGAAACAGGAACAGATAAGCTTTCCATCGAGCTTTTATTCGAAGAAGTCGGTCGAAGGATGCAAGAGTTATTATCAAAAAACCAATCGGTGGTCAACACGATTCCGTCCTACTGCCGATTCTTTTCGCAAAGTACTTTTCAATAATTATAGTATTTAATGGGAAAAAATTAAACGGAGTTTTTGTTTATGTAAAAAACTATTTATTCTGAATAAAATGCCACCCATTTATGCAATTAAAAAAATTTAAATGTCTCTTATTAGATAAGGCATATTTTCGTCTGATAAGGTACTTCTTCTTCAATGATTTCGAGGATATTTTAGTTTTGATCAAAAAAATTTTATTTCTTACGACTTTTCGTAAAATATGTTAATGCCATCTGAAAGAGCAACAGATAAGCTTTCCATCGAGCTTTTCGTCGAAGAAGTCGGTCGAAGGATGCAAGAGTTATTAGCAAAAAACCAATCGGTGGTCAACACGATTCGTCCTACTGCCGATTCTTTTCGCAAAGTACTTTTCAATAATTATAGTATTTAATGGGAAAAAATTAAACGGAGTTTTTGTTTATGTAAAAACTATTAATTCTGAATAAAATGCCACCCATTTATGCAATTAAAAAAATTTAAATGTCTCTTATTAGATAAGCATATTTTCGTCTGATAAGGTACTTCTTCTTCAATGATTTCGAGGATATTTTAGTTTTGATCAAAAAAATTTTATTTCTTACGACTTTTCGTAAAATATGTTAATGCCATCTGAAAGAGCAACAGATAAGCTTTCTATCGAGCTTTTTGTCGAAGAAGTCGGTCGAAGGATGCAAGAGTTATTATCAAAAAACCAATCGGTGGTCAACACGATTCCGTCCTACTGCCGATTCTTTTCGCAAAGTACTTTTCAATAATTATAGTATTTAATAAGAAAAAATTAAACGGAGTTTTTGTTTATGTAAAAAACTATTAATTCTGAATAAAATGCCACCCATTTATGCAATTAAAAAATTTAAATGTCTCTTATTAGATAAGGCATATTTTCGTCTGATAAGGTACTTCTTCTTCAATGATTTCGAGGATATTTTAGTTTTGATCAAAAAAATTTTATTTCTCATGACTTTTCGTAAAATATGTTAATGCCATCTGAAAGAGGAACAGATAAGCTTTCCATCGAGCTTTTATTCGAAGAAGTCGGTCGAAGGATGCAAGAGTTGTTAGCAAAAAACCAATCGGTGGTCAACACGATTCCGTCCTACTGCAATTCTTTTCGCAAAATACTTTTCTATAATTGTAGTATTTAATGGGAAAAAATTCAACGAATAATTGTGTCCATGTAAAAAACTATTAATTCTGAATAAAATGCCACCCATTTATGCAATTAAAAAAATTTAAATGATAATATAAGATAAGGCATATTATCGTCTGATAAGGTATTTCGTTTTCAATAATTTCGAGGATATTTTAGTTTTGATCAAAAAAATTTTATTTCTCATGACTTTTCGTATAAAATGTTAATGCCAACTGAAAGAGGAATGTAAAAGCTTTCCATCGAGCTCTTATTCGAAGAAGTCGGTCGAAAGATGCAAGAGTTATTAGCAAAAAACTAATCGGTGGTCAACACGTTCTCGTCCTACTGCCGATTCTTTTCGCAAAGTACTTTTCTATAATTATAGTATTTAATGGGAAAAAATTAAACGGAGTTTTTGTTTATGTAAAAAAGTAATAATTCTCAATAAAATGCAACCCATTTATGCAATTAAAAAAATTTAAGTCTCTTATTAGATAAGGCATATTTTCGTCTGATAAGGTACTTCTTTTTCAATGATTTCGAGGATATTTTAGTTTGATAAAAAAAATTTTATTTCTTACGACTTTTCGTAAAAAATGTTATTGCCATCTGAAAGAGGAACAGATAAGCTTTCCATCGAGCTCTTAGTCGAAGAAGTCGGTCGAAGGATGCAAGAGTTATAAGCAAAAAACTAATCGGTGGTCAACACGTTTCCGTCCTACTGCCGATTCTTTTCGCAAAGCGCTTTTCTATAATTCTAGTATTTAATGGGAAAAAATTAAACGAATTTTTTGTTCATCTAAAAAACTATAAATTCTGAATAAAATGCCACCCATTTATGCAATTAAAAAAATTTAAATGTCTCTTATTAGATAAGGCGTATTTTCGTCTGATAAGGTACTTCTCTTCAATGATTTCGAGGATATTTTAGTTTTGATCAAAAAAATTGTATTTCTCATGACTTTTCGTAAAATATGTTAATGCCATCTGAAAGAGGAACCGATAAGCTTTCCATCGAGCTCTTAGTCGAAGAAGTGGGTCGAAGGATGCAAGAGTTATTATCAAAAAATTAATCGGTGGTCAACAAGTTTCCGTCCTACTGCCGATTCTTTTCGCAAAATGCTTTTCTATAATTATACTATTTAATGGGAAAAAAATTAAACGGAGTTTTTGTTTATGTAAAAAACTATTAATTTTGAAGAAAATGCCACCCATTTATGCAATTAAAAGAATTTAAATGTCTCTTATTAGATAAAACATATTTTCGTCTGATAAGGTACTTCTTTTTCAATGATTTCGAGGATATTTTAGTTTTGATCAAAAAAATTTTATTTCTCATGACTTTTCGTAAAAATGTTACTGCCAACTGAAAAAGGAATAGATAAGCTTTCCATCCAGCTCTTAGTCGAAGAAGTCGGTCGAAGGATGCAAGAGTTATTAGCAAAAAACTAATCGGTGGTCAACACGTTTCCGTCCTACTGCCGATTCTTTTCGCAAAGTACTTTTCTATAATTCTAGTATTTAATGGGAAAAAATTAAACGAATTTTTTGTCCATGTAAAAACTATAATTCTGAATAAATGACACCCATTTATGAAATTAAAACCAGTAAGGACGCTATCTTCAGCAAGGCTGAAGCTACAATACTTTTCACTTTGTGTCACTATAAAAAAAACTAAATGAATAGTTTTCATGCCTCCCTAACAACATAACTGTAATGTTTCAAGTCAATTCGTTAAAAAACAAAAATTTTTCCATACAACGGTTCAAGTTTTGCGATAAAATAGTTAATGGTCAAAATAGTTTTTATTCCTCCCTAAGAACATAACTGTAAAGTTTGAAGTCAATTGGTTAAAAAACAAAAAAGTTTTCATACAAAGGGTCAATTTTCGCTATAAAATAGTTTTCATTCATCCCTAAGAGCATAACTGCAAAGTTTCAAGTCAATTGGTTAAAAAACAAAAAAGTTTTCCATACAACGGGTCAATTTTGCGATAAGTGGGCGTAGCCATGAACATAACTGTAAAGTTTGAAGTCAATTGGTTAAAAAACAAAAAAGTTTTCCAAACAAAGGGTCAATTTTCGCTATAAAATAGTTTTCATTCATCCCTAAGAGCATAACTGCAAAGTTTCAAGTCAATTGGTTAAAAACAAAAAAGTTTTCCAAGTGGCCACGCCCACTTTTGATCAAAATAGTTTTCATTCCTCCCTAAGAGCATAACTGCAAAGTTTCAAGTCAATTGGTTAAGAAACAAAAAAGTTTTCCATACAACGGGTCAATTTTCGCTATAAGTGGCGTGGCTACGCCTGGCTACGCCCACTTTTGGTCAAAATAGTTTTCATTCCTCTCTAAGAACATAACTGTAAAGTTTCAAGTCAATTGGTTAAAAAACAAAAAAGTTTTCCATACAACGGGTAAATTTTCGCTATAAGTGGGCGTGGCTATGCGTGGTTACGCCCACATTTGGTCAAAATAGATTTCATTCCTCCCTAAGAACATAACTTTAAAATTTCAAGTCAATTGGTTAAGAAACAAAAAACTTTTCCATACAACGACGTGAATATGGCTTCTCTTCTTCTTCTTCATTTTGTATGGGAGCTACCAGTTCCAGATGTCCAATCTCCGCATGTAGTCGGACCATGTAAAACTACTATGTTTATAATTTCAGCACTCTATTGTACAAAATAAAAAAGTTTTCCTTACAACGATTCAAGTTTGGTTCACTTTTCTTCTTCTTTTCGTATGGGAGCTACCTGTTCCAATAATCCGATCATGCTGGTTCCGACGAATGATTCATCGTAATAAATTCTAAGACTCTGTGCAAAGTTTCAGCTCGATAGCTTCAAAACTGAGGGACTAGTTTGCATACATACAGACAGACAGACAGACAGACCGACAGACAGACAGACGGACAGACGGACATGGCTAAATCAACTCGTCTTGTCGTCCTGATCAAGAATATATATACTTTATATAGTCGGAAATTAATATTTCGATCTGTTACAAACTCCGTGACAAAGTTAATATACTATTTCACATAAGTGAAAAGTATAAAAATTTAAATGTCTCTTATTAGATTAGGCATATTTTCGTCTGAAAAGGTACTTCGTTTTCAATGATTTCGGGGATATTGTAGTTTTGATCAAAAAAATTTTATTTTTACGACTTTTCGTAAAATATGTTACTGCCAACTGAAAAAGGAATAGATAAGCTTTCCATCCAGCTCTTAGTCGAAGAAGTCGGTCGAAGGATGCAAGAGTTATTAGCAAAAAACTAATCGGTGGTCAACACGTTTCCGTCCTACTGCCGATTCTTTTCGCAAAGTACTTTACTATAATTCTAGTATTTAATGGGAAAAAATTAAACGAATTTTTTGTCCATGTAAAAACTATTAATTCTGAATAAAATGACACCCATTTATGCAATTAAAACCAGTAAGGACGCTATCTTCAGCAAGGCTGAAGCTATAATACTTTTCACTTTGTGTCACTAAAAAAAAAATAAATGAATAGTTTTCATGCCTCCCTAACAACATAACTGTAATGTTTCAAGTCAATTCGTTAAAAACAAAAAATTTTTCCATACAACGGTTCAAGTTTTGCGATAAAATAGTTAATGGTCAAAATAGTTTTTATTCCTCCCTAAGAACATAACTGTAAAGTTTGAAAGTCAATTGGTTAAAAAACAAAAAAGTTTTCCATACAAAGGGTCAATTTTCGCTATAAAATAGTTTTCATTCATCCCTAAGAGCATAACTGCAAAGTTTCAAGTCAATTGGTTAAAAAACAAAAAAGTTTTCCATACAACGGGTCAATTTTTGCGATAAGTGGGCGTAGCCATGAACATAACTGTAAAGTTTGAAGTCAATTGGTTAAAAAACAAAAAAGTTTTCCATACAAAGGGTCAATTTTCGCTATAAAATAGTTTTCATTCATCCCTAAGAGCATAACTGCAAAGTTTCAAGTCAATTGGTTAAAAAACAAAAAGTTTTCCAAGTGGCCACGCCCACTTTTGATCAAAATAGTTTTCATTCCTCCCTAAGAGCATAACTGCAAAGTTTCAAGTCAATTGGTTAAGAAACAAAAAAGTTTTCCATACAACGGGTCAATTTTCGCTATAAGTGGGCGTGGCTACGCCTGGCTACGCCCACTTTTGGTCAAAATAGTTTTCATTCCTCTCTAAGAACATAACTGTAAAGTTTCAAGTCAATTGGTTAAAAAACAAAAAAGTTTTCCATACAACGGGTAAATTTTCGCTATAAGTGGGCGTAGCTATGCGTGGTTACGCCCACATTTGGTCAATAGATTTCATTCCTCCCTAAGAACATAACTTTAAAATTTCAAGTCAATTGGTTAAGAAACAAAAAACTTTTCCATACAACGACGTGAATATGGCTTCTCTTCTTCTTCTTCATTTTGTATGGGAGCTACCAGTTCCAGATGTCCAATCTCCGCATGTAGTCGGACCATGTAAAACTACTATGTTTAAAATTTCAGCACTCTATTGTACAAAACAAAAAAGTTTTCCATACAACGATTCAAGTTTTGTTCACTTTTCTTCTTCTTTTCGTATGGGAGCTACCTGTTCCAATAATCCGATCATGCTGGTTCCGATGAATGATTCATCGTAATAAATTCTAAGACTCTGTGCAAAGTTTCAGCTCGATAGCTTCAAAACTGAGGGACTAGTTTGCATACATACAGACAGACAGACAGACCGACAGACAGACAGACGGACAGACGGACATGGCTAAATCCACTCGTCTTGTCGTCCTGATCAAGAATATATATACTTTATATAGTCGGAAATTAATATTTCGATCTGTTACAAACTCCGTGACAAAGTTAATATACTATTTCACATAAGTGAAAAGTATAAAAATTTAAATGTCTCTTATTAGATTAGGCATATTTTCGTCTGAAAAGGTACTTCGTTCTCAATGATTTCGGGGATATTGTAGTTTTGATCAAAAAAATTTTATTTTTTACGACTTTTCGTAAAATATGTTACTGCCAACTGAAAAAGGAATAGATAAGCTTTCCATCCAGCTCTTAGTCGAAGAAGTCGGTCGAAGGATGCAAGAGTTATTAGCAAAAAACTAATCGGTGGTCAACACGTTTCCGTCCTACTGCCGATTCTTTTCGCAAAGTACTTTTCTATAATTCTAGTATTTAATGGGAAAAAATTAAACGAATTTTTTGTCCATGTAAAAACTATTAATTCTGAATAAAATGACACCCATTTATGCAATTAAAACCAGTAAGGACGCTATCTTCAGCAAGGCTGAAGCTATAATACTTTTTACTTTGTGTCACTATAAAAAAAACTAAATGAATAGTTTTCATGCCTCCCTAACAACATAACTGTAATGTTTCAAGTCAATTCGTTAAAAAACAAAAAATTTTTCCATACAACGGTTCAAGTTTTGCGATAAGTGGGCGTAGCCATGCCCACATTTGGTCAAAATAGTTTTTATTCCTCCCTAAGAACATAACTGTAAAGTTTGAAGTCAATTGGTTAAAAAACAAAAAAGTTTTCCATACAAACGGTCAATTTTCGCTATAAAATAGTTTTCATTCATCCCTAAGAGCATAACTGCAAAGTTTCAAGTCAATTGGTTAAAAAACAAAAAAGTTTTCCATACAACGGGTCAATTTTTGCGATAAGTGGGCGTAGCCATGCCCACATTTGGTCAAAATAGTTTTTATTCCTCCCTAAGAACATAACTGTAAAGTTTGAAGTCAATTGGTTAAAAAACAAAAAAGTTTTCCATACAAAGGGTCAATTTTCGCTATAAAATAGTTTTCATTCATCCCTAAGAGCATAACTGCAAAGTTTCAAGTCAATTGGTTAAAAAACAAAAAAGTTTTCCATACAACGGGTCAATTTTTGCTATAAGTAGGCGTGGCTACGCCCACTTTTGGTCAAAATAGTTTTCATTCCTCTCTAGGAACATAACTGTAAAGTTTTAAGTCAATTGGTTAAAAAACAAAAAAGTTTTCCATACAAAGGGTCAAGTTAAGCTATAAGTGGGCGTGGCCACGCCCACTTTTGATCAAAATAGTTTTCATTCCTCCCTAAGAGCATAACTGCAAAGTTTCAAGTCAATTGGTTAAGAAACAAAAAAGTTTTCTATACAACGGGTCAATTTTCGCTATAAGTGGGCGTGGCTACGCCTGGCTACGCCCACTTTTGGTCAAAATAGTTTTCATTCCTCTCTAAGAACATAACTGTAAAGTTTCAAGTCAATTGGTTAAAAAACAAAAAAGTTTTCCATACAACGGGTAAATTTTCGCTATAAGTGGGCGTGGCTATGCGTGGTTACGCCCACATTTGGTCAAAATAGATTTCATTCCTCCCTAAGAACATAACTTTAAAATTTCAAGTCAATTGGTTAAGAAACAAAAAACTTTTCCATACAACGACGTGAATATGGCTTCTCTTCTTCTTCTTCATTTTGTATGGGAGCTACCAGTTCCAGATGTCCAATCTCCGCATGTAGTCGGACCATGTAAAACTACTATGTTTAAAATTTCAGCACTCTATTGTACAAAACAAAAAAGTTTTCCATACAACGATTCAAGTTTTGTTCACTTTTCTTCTTCTTTTCGTATGGGAGCTACCTGTTCCAATAATCCGATCATGCTGGTTCCGATGAATGATTCATCGTAATAAATTCTAAGACTCTGTGCAAAGTTTCAGCTCGATAGCTTCAAAACTGAGGGACTAGTTTGCATACATACAGACAGACAGACAGACAGACCGACAGACAGACAGACGGACAGACGGACATGGCTAAATCAACTCGTCTTGTCGTCCTGATCAAGAATATATATACTTTATATAGTCGGAAATTAATATTTCGATCTGTTACAAACTCCGTGACAAAGTTAATATACTATTTCACATAAGTGAAAAGTATAAAAATTTAAATGTCTCTTATTAGATTAGGCATATTTTCGTCTGAAAAGGTACTTCGTTTTCAATGATTTCGAGGATATTGTAGTTTTGATCAAAAAAATTTTATTTTTTACGACTTTTCGTAAAATATGTTACTGCCAACTGAAAAAGGAATAGATAAGCTTTCCATCCAGCTCTTAGTCGAAGAAGTCGGTCGAAGGATGCAAGAGTTATTAGCAAAAAACTAATCGGTGGTCAACACGTTTCCGTCCTACTGCCGATTCTTTTCGCAAAGTACTTTTCTATAATTCTAGTATTTAATGGGAAAAAATTAAACGAATTTTTTGTCCATGTAAAAACTATTAATTCTGAATAAAATGACACCCATTTATGCAATTAAAACCAGTAAGGACGCTATCTTCAGCAAGGCTGAAGCTATAATACTTTTTACTTTGTGTCACTATAAAAAAAACTAAATGAATAGTTTTCATGCCTCCCTAACAACATAACTGTAATGTTTCAAGTCAATTCGTTAAAAAACAAAAAATTTTTCCATACAACGGTTCAAGTTTTGCGATAAGTGGGCGTAGCCATGCCCACATTTGGTCAAAATAGTTTTTATTCCTCCCTAAGAACATAACTGTAAAGTTTGAAGTCAATTGGTTAAAAAACAAAAAAGTTTTCCATACAAAGGGTCAATTTTCGCTATAAAATAGTTTTCATTCATCCCTAAGAGCATAACTGCAAAGTTTCAAGTCAATTGGTTAAAAAACAAAAAAGTTTTCCATACAACGGGTCAATTTTTGCGATAAGTGGGCGTAGCCATGCCCACATTTGGTCAAAATAGTTTTTATTCCTCCCTAAGAACATAACTGTAAAGTTTGAAGTCAATTGGTTAAAAAAAAAAAAAGTTTTCCATACAAAGGGTCAATTTTCGCTATAAAATAGTTTTCATTCATCCCTAAGAGCATAACTGCAAAGTTTCAAGTCAATTGGTTAAAAAACAAAAAAGTTTTCCATACAACGGGTCAATTTTTGCTATAAGTAGGCGTGGCTACGCCCACTTTTGGTCAAAATAGTTTTCATTCCTCTCTAGGAACATAACTGTAAAGTTTTAAGTCAATTGGTTAAAAAACAAAAAGTTTTCCATACAAAGGGTCAAGTTAAGCTATAAGTGGGCGTGGCCACGCCCACTTTTGATCAAAATAGTTTTCATTCCTCCCTAAGAGCATAACTGCAAAGTTTCAAGTCAATTGGTTAAGAAACAAAAAAGTTTTCTATACAACGGGTCAATTTTCGCTATAAGTGGGCGTGGCTACGCCTGGCTACGCCCACTTTTGGTCAAAATAGTTTTCATTCCTCTCTAAGAACATAACTGTAAAGTTTCAAGTCAATTGGTTAAAAAACAAAAAAGTTTTCCATACAACGGGTAAATTTTCGCTATAAGTGGGCGTGGCTATGCGTGGTTACGCCCACATTTGGTCAAAATAGATTTCATTCCTCCCTAAGACATAACTTTAAAATTTCAAGTCAATTGGTTAAGAAACAAAAAACTTTTCCATACAACGACGTGAATATGGCTTCTCTTCTTCTTCTTCATTTTGTATGGGAGCTACCAGTTCCAGATGTCCAATCTCCGCATGTAGTCGGACCATGTAAAACTACTATGTTTAAAATTTCAGCACTCTATTGTACAAAACAAAAAAGTTTTCCATACAACGATTCAAGTTTTGTTCACTTTTCTTCTTCTTTTCGTATGGGAGCTACCTGTTCCAATAATCCGATCATGCTGGTTCCGATGAATGATTCATCGTAATAAATTCTAAGACTCTGTGCAAAGTTTCAGCTCGATAGCTTCAAAACTGAGGGACTAGTTTGCATACATACAGACAGACAGACAGACCGACAGACAGACAGACGGACAGACGGACATGGCTAAATCAACTCGTCTTGTCGTCCTGATCAAGAATATATATACTTTATATAGTCGGAAATTAATATTTCGATCTGTTACAAACTCCGTGACAAAGTTAATATACTATTTCACATAAGTGAAAAGTATAAAAATTTAAATGTCTCTTATTAGATTAGGCATATTTTCGTCTGAAAAGGTACTTCGTTTTCAATGATTTCGGGGATATTTTAGTTTTGATCAAAAAATTTTATTTTTTACGACTTTTCGTAAAATATGTTAATGCCATCTGAAAGAGGAACAGATAAGCTTTCCATCGAGCTTTTAGTCGAAGAAGTCGGTCGAAGGATGCAAGAGTTATTAGCAAAAAACTAATCGGTGGTCAACACGATTCCGTCCTACTGCCGATTCTTTTCGCAAAGTACTTTTCTATAATTCTAGTATTTAATGGGAAAAAATTAAACGAATTTTTTGTCCATGTAAAAACTATTAATTCTGAATAAAATGACACCCATTTATGCAATTAAAACCAGTAAGGACGCTATCTTCAGCAAGGCTGAAGCTATAATACTTTTCACTTTGTGTCACTATAAAAAAAACTCAATGAATAGTTTTCATGCCTCCCTAACAACATAACTGTAATGTTTCAAGTCAATTCGTTAAAAAACAAAAAATTTTTCCATACAACGGTTCAAGTTTTGCGATAAGTGGGCGTAGCCATGCCCACATTTGGTCAAAATAGTTTCTATTCCTCCCTAAGAACATAACTGTAAAGTTTGAAGTCAATTGGTTAAAAAACAAAAAAGTTTTCCTTACAAAGGGTCAATTTTCGCTATAAAATAGTTTTCATTCATCCCTAAGAGCATAACTGCAAAGTTTCAAGTCAATTGGTTAAAAAACAAAAAAGTTTTCCATACAACGGGTCAATTTTTGCGATAAGTGGGCGTAGCTATGAACATAACTGTAAAGTTTGAAGTCAATTGGTTAAAAAACAAAAAAGTTTTCCATACAAAGGGTCAATTTTCGCTATAAAATAGTTTTCATTCATCCCTAAGAGCATAACTGCAAAGTTTCAAGTCAATTGGTTAAAAAACAAAAAAGTTTTCCAAGTGGCCACGCCCACTTTTGATCAAAATAGTTTTCATTCCTCCCTAAGAGCATAACTGCAAAGTTTCAAGACAATTGGTTAAGAAACAAAAAAGTTTTCCATACAACGGGTCAATTTTCGCTATAAGTGGGCGTGGCTACGCCTGGCTACGCCCACTTTTGGTCAAAATAGTTTTCATTCCTCTCTAAGAACATAACTGTAAAGTTTCAAGTCAATTGGTTAAAAAACAAAAAAGTTTTCCATACAACGGGTAAATTTTCGCTATAAGTGGGCGTGGCTATGCGTGGTTACGCCACATTTGGTCAAAATAGATTTCATTCCTCCCTAAGAACATAACTTTAAAATTTCAAGTCAATTGGTTAAGAAACAAAAAACTTTTCCATACAACGACGTGAATATGGCTTCTCTTCTTCTTCTTCATTTTGTATGGGAGCTACCAGTTCCAGATGTCCAATCTCCGCATGTAGTCGGACCATGTAAAACTACTATGTTTAAAATTTCAGCACTCTATTGTACAAAACAAAAAAGTTTTCCATACAACGATTCAAGTTTTGTTCACTTTTCTTCTTCTTTTCGTATGGGAGCTACCTGTTCCAATAATCCGATCATGCTGGTTCCGACGAATGATTCATCGTAATAAATTCTAAGACTCTGTGCAAAGTTTCAGCTCGATAGCTTCAAAACTGAGGGACTAGTTTGCATACATACAGACAGACAGACAGACAGACCGACAGACAGACAGACGGACAGACGGACATGGCTAAATCAACTCGTCTTGTCGTCCTGATCAAGAATATATATACTTTATATAGTCGGAAATTAATATTTCGATCTGTTACAAACTCCGTGACAAAGTTAATATACTATTTCACATAAGTGAAAAGTATAAAAATTTAAATGTCTCTTATTAGATTAGGCATATTTTCGTCTGAAAAGGTACTTCGTTTTCAATGATTTCGGGGATATTTTAGTTTTGATCAAAAAAATTTTATTTTTTACGATTTTTCGTAAAATATGTTAATGCCATCTGAAAGAGGAACAGATAAGCTTTCCATCGAGCTTTTAGTCGAAGAAGTCGGTCGAAGGATGCAAGAGTTATTAGCAAAAAACTAATCGGTGGTCAACACGATTCCGTCCTACTGCCGATTCTTTTCGCAAAGTACTTTTCTATAATTCTAGTATTTAATGGGAAAAAATTAAACGAATTTTTTGTCCATGTAAAAACTATTAATTCTGAATAAAATGACACCCATTTATGCAATTAAAACCAGTAAGGACGCTATCTTCAGCAAGGCTAAAGTTATAATACTTTTCACTTTGTGTCACTATAAAAAAAACTAAATGAATAGTCTTCATGCCTCCCTAACAACATAACTGTAATGTAAGTCAATTCGTTAAAAAACAAAAAATTTTTCCATACAACGGTTCAAGTTTTGCGATAAGTGGGCGTAGCCATGCCCACATTTGGTCAAAATAGTTTCTATTCCTCCCTAAGAACATAACTGTAAAGTTTGAAGTCAATTGGTTAAAAAACAAAAAAGTTTTCCTTACAAAGGGTCAATTTTCGCTATAAAATAGTTTTCATTCATCCCTAAGAGCATAACTGCAAAGTTTCAAGTCAATTGGTTAAAAAACAAAAAAGTTTTCCATACAACGGGTCAATTTTTGCGATAAGTGGGCGTAGCCATGAACATAACTGTAAAGTTTGAAGTCAATTGGTTAAAAAACAAAAAGGTTTTCCATACAAAGGGTCAATTTTCGCTATAAAATAGTTTTCATTCATCCCTAAGAGCATAACTGCAAAGTTTCAAGTCAATTGGTTAAAAAACAAAAAAGTTTTCCATACAACGGGTCAATTTTTGCGATAAGTGGGCGTAGCCATGAACATAACTGTAAAGTTTGAAGTCAATTGGTTAAAAAACAAAAAGGTTTTCCATACAAAGGGTCAATTTTCGCTATAAAATAGTTTTCATTCATCCCTAAGAGCATAACTGCAAAGTTTCAAGTCAATTGGTTAAAAAACAAAAAAGTTTTCCAAGTGGCCACGCCCACTTTTGATCAAAATAGTTTTCATTCCTCCCTAAGAGCATAACTGCAAAGTTTCAAGACAATTGGTTAAGAAACAAAAAAGTTTTCCATACAACGGGTCAATTTTCGCTATAAGTGGGCGTGGCTACGCCTGGCTACGCCCACTTTTGGTCAAAATAGTTTTCATTCCTCTCTAAGAACATAACTGTAAAGTTTCAAGTCAATTGGTTAAAAAACAAAAAAGTTTTCCATACAACGGGTAAATTTTCGCTATAAGTGGGCGTGGCTACGCCTGGCTACGCCCACTTTTGGTCAATAGTTTTCATTCCTCTCTAAGAACATAACTGTAAAGTTTCAAGTCAATTGGTTAAAAAACAAAAAAGTTTTCCATACAACGGGTAAATTTTCGCTATAAGTGGGCGTGGCTATGCGTGGTTACGCCCACATTTGGTCAAAATAGATTTCATTCCTCCCTAAGAACATAACTTTAAAATTTCAAGTCAATTGGTTAAGAAACAAAAAACTTTTCCATACAACGACGTGAATATGGCTTCTCTTCTTCTTCTTCATTTTGTATGGGAGCTACCAGTTCCAGATGTCCAATCTCCGCATGTAGTCGGACCATGTAAAACTACTATGTTTAAAATTTCAGCACTCTATTGTACAAAACAAAAAAGTTTTCCATACAACGATTCAAGTTTTGTTCACTTTTCTTCTTCTTTTCGTATGGGAGCTACCTGTTCCAATAATCCGATCATGCTGGTTCCGACGAATGATTCATCGTAATAAATTCTAAGACTCTGTGCAAAGTTTCAGCTCGATAGCTTCAAAACTGAGGGACTAGTTTGCATACATACAGACAGACAGACAGACAGACAGACCGACAGACAGACGGACAGAACGGACATGGCTAAATCAACTCGTCTTGTCGTCCTGATCAAGAATATATATACTTTATATAGTCGGAAATTAATATTTCGATCTGTTACAAACTCCGTGACAAAGTTAATATACTATTTCACATAAGTGAAAAGTATAAAAATTTAAATGTCTCTTATTAGATTAGGCATATTTTCGTCTGAAAAGGTACTTCGTTTTCAATGATTTCGGGGATATTTAGTTTTGATCAAAAAAATTTTATTTTTTACGATTTTTCGTAAAATATGTTAATGCCATCTGAAAGAGGAACAGATAAGCTTTCCATCGAGCTTTTAGTCGAAGAAGTCGGTCGAAGGATGCAAGAGTTATTAGCAAAAAACTAATCGGTGGTCAACACGATTCCGTCCTACTGCCGATTCTTTTCGCAAAGTACTTTTCTATAATTCTAGTATTTAATGGGAAAAAATTAAACGAATTTTTTGTCCATGTAAAAACTATTAATTCTGAATAAAATGACACCCATTTATGCAATTAAAACCAGTAAGGACGCTATCTTCAGCAAGGCTGAAGCTATAATACTTTTCACTTTGTGTCACTATAAAAAAAACTAAATGAATAGTTATCATGCCTCCCTAACAACATAACTGTAATGTTTCAAGTCAATTCGTTAAAAAACAAAAAATTTTTCCATACAACGGTTCAAGTTTTGCGATAAGTGGGCGTAGCCATGCCCACATTTGGTCAAAATAGTTTCCATTCCTCCCTAAGAACATAACTGTAAAGTTTGAAGTCAATTGGTTAAAAAACAAAAAAGTTTTCCTTACAAAGGGTCAATTTTCGCTATAAAATAGTTTTCATTCATCCCTAAGAGCATAACTGCAAAGTTTCAAGTCAATTGGTTAAAAAACAAAAAAGTTTTCCATACAACGGGTCAATTTTTGCGATAAGTGGGCGTAGCCATGAACATAACTGTAAAGTTTGAAGTCAATTGGTTAAAAAACAAAAAGGTTTTCCATACAAAGGGTCAATTTTCGCTATAAAATAGTTTTCATTCATCCCTAAGAGCATAACTGCAAAGTTTCAAGTCAATTGGTTAAAAAACAAAAAAGTTTTCCAAGTGGCCACGCCCACTTTTGATCAAAATAGTTTTCATTCCTCCCTAAGAGCATAACTGCAAAGTTTCAAGACAATTGGTTAAGAAACAAAAAAGTTTTCCATACAACGGGTCAATTTTCGCTATAAGTGGGCGTGGCTACGCCTGGCTACGCCCACTTTTGGTCAAAATAGTTTTCATTCCTCTCTAAGAACATAACTGTAAAGTTTCAAGTCAATTGGTTAAAAAACAAAAAAGTTTTCCATACAACGGGTAAATTTTCGCTATAAGTGGGCGTGGCTATGCGTGGTTACGCCCACATTTGGTCAAAATAGATTTCATTCCTCCCTAAGAACATAACTTTAAAATTTCAAGTCAATTGGTTAAGAAACAAAAAACTTTTCCATACAACGACGTGAATATGGCTTCTCTTCTTCTTCTTCATTTTGTATGGGAGCTACCAGTTCCAGATGTCCAATCTCCGCATGTAGTCGGACCATGTAAAACTACTATGTTTAAAATTTCAGCACTCTATTGTACAAAACAAAAAAGTTTTCCATACAACGATTCAAGTTTTGTTCATTTTTCTTCTTCTTTTCGTATGGGGGCTACCAGTTCCAGTGGTCCGATATGGCTGGATACGACAAATGAGTTGACTGCCCGAATAAGAAGTCTATGTGCAAAATTTCAGCTCGATATCTTTAAAACTGTGGGGGGAGATTGTATATATACAGACAGACGACAGACGGTCAGACGGACATGGCTAAATCAACTCGTCTTGTCGTCCTGATCAAGAATACATATACTTTATATAGTCGCAAGTGAATATTTCTGTGTGTTACAAACTTCAGCACAAAGTTATTATAGTATTTCACGTACGTGAAAAGTATAAAAATTTAAATGTCTCTTAAGCTAAGGCATATTTTCGTCTGATAAGGTACTTCTTTTTCAATGATTTCGAGGATATTTTAGTTTTGATCAAAAAAATTTTATTTCTAACGACTTTTCGTAAAATATGTTAATGCCATCTGAAAGAGGAACAGATTAGCTTTCCATCGAGCTCTTAGTCGAAGAAGTCGGTCGAAGGATGCAAGAGTTATTAGCAAAAAACTAATCGGTGGTCAACACGATTCCGTCCTACTGCCGATTCTTTTCGCAAAGTACTTTTCTATAATTCTAGTATTTAATGGGAAAAAATTAAACGAATTTTTTGTCCATGTAAAAACTATTAATTCTGAATAAAATGACACCCATTTATGCAATTAAAACCAGTAAGGACGCTATCTTCAGCAAGGCTGAAGCTATAATACTTTTCACTTTGTGTCACTATAAAAAAAACTAAATGAATAGTTATCATGCCTCCCTAACAACATAACTGTAATGTTTCAAGTCAATTCGTTAAAAAACAAAAAATTTTTCCATACAACGGTTCAAGTTTTGCGATAAGTGGGCGTAGCCATGCCCACATTTGGTCAAAATAGTTTCCATTCCTCCCTAAGAACATAACTGTAAAGTTTGAAGTCAATTGGTTAAAAAACAAAAAAGTTTTCCTTACAAAGGGTCAATTTTCGCTATAAAATAGTTTTCATTCATCCCTAAGAGCATAACTGCAAAGTTTCAAGTCAATTGGTTAAAAAACAAAAAAGTTTTCCATACAACGGGTCAATTTTTGCGATAAGTGGGCGTAGCCATGAACATAACTGTAAAGTTTGAAGTCAATTGGTTAAAAAACAAAAAGGTTTTCCATACAAAGGGTCAATTTTCGCTATAAAATAGTTTTCATTCATCCCTAAGAGCATAACTGCAAAGTTTCAAGTCAATTGGTTAAAAAACAAAAAAGTTTTCCAAGTGGCCACGCCCACTTTTGATCAAAATAGTTTTCATTCCTCCCTAAGAGCATAACTGCAAAGTTTCAAGACAATTGGTTAAGAAACAAAAAAGTTTTCCATACAACGGGTCAATTTTCGCTATAAGTGGGCGTGGCTACGCCTGGCTACGCCCACTTTTGGTCAAAATAGTTTTCATTCCTCCCTAAGAGCATAACTGCAAAGTTTCAAGACAATTGGTTAAGAAACAAAAAAGTTTTCCATACAACGGGTCAATTTTCGCTATAAGTGGGCGTGGCTACGCCTGGCTACGCCCACTTTTGGTCAAAATAGTTTTCATTCCTCTCTAAGAACATAACTGTAAAGTTTCAAGTCAATTGGTTAAAAAACAAAAAAGTTTTCCATACAACGGGTAAATTTTCGCTATAAGTGGGCGTGGCTATGCGTGGTTACGCCCACATTTGGTCAAAATAGATTTCATTCCTCTCTAAGAACATAACTGTAAAGTTTCAAGTCAATTGGTTAAAAAACAAAAAAGTTTTCCATACAACGATTCAAGTTTTGTTCACTTTTCTTCTTCTTTTCGTATGGGAGCTACCTGTTCCAATAATCCGATCATGCTGGTTCCGACGAATGATTCATCGTAATAAATTCTAAGACTCTGTGCAAAGTTTCAGCTCGATAGCTTCAAAACTGAGGGACTAGTTTGCATACATACAGACAGACAGACAGACAGACCGACAGACAGACAGACGGACATGGCTAAATCAACTCGTCTTGTCGTCCTGATCAAGAATATATATACTTTATATAGTCGGAAATTAATATTTCGATCTGTTACAAACTCCGTGACAAAGTTAATATACTATTTCACATAAGTGAAAAGTATAAAAATTTAAATGTCTCTTATTAGATTAGGCATATTTTCGTCTGAAAAGGTACTTCGTTTTCAATGATTTCGGGGATATTGTAGTTTTGATGAAAAAAATTTTATTTTTACGACTTTTCGTAAAATATGTTACTGCCAACTGAAAAAGGAATAGATAAGCTTTCCATCCAGCTCTTAGTCGAAGAAGTCGGTCGAAGGATGCAAGAGTTATTAGCAAAAAACTAATCGGTGGTCAACACGTTTCCGTCCTACTGCCGATTCTTTTCGCAAAGTACTTTTCTATAATTCTAGTATTTAATGGGAAAAAATTAAACGAATTTTTTGTCCATGTAAAAACTATTAATTCTGAATAAAATGACACCCATTTATGCAATTAAAACCAGTAAGGACGCTATCTTCAGCAAGGCTGAAGCTATAATACTTTTTACTTTGTGTCACTATAAAAAAAACTAAATGAATAGTTTTCATGCCTCCCTAACAACATAACTGTAATGTTTCAAGTCAATTCGTTAAAAAACAAAAAACAACGGTTCAAGTTTTGCGATAAGTGGGCGTAGCCATGCCCACATTTGGTCAAAATAGTTTTTATTCCACCCTAAGAACATAACTGTAAAGTTTGAAGTCAATTGGTTAAAAAACAAAAAAAGTTTTCCATACAAAGGGTCAATTTTCGCTATAAAATAGTTTTCATTCATCCCTAAGAGCATAACTGCAAAGTTTCAAGTCAATTGGTTAAAAAACAAAAAAGTTTTCCATACAACGGGTCAATTTTTGCGATAAGTGGGCGTAGCCATGCCCACATTTGGTCAAAATAGTTTTTATTCCTCCCTAAGAACATAACTGTAAAGTTTGAAGTCAATTGGTTAAAAACAAAAAAGTTTTCCATACAAAGGGTCAATTTTCGCTATAAAATAGTTTTCATTCATCCTAAGAGCATAACTGCAAAGTTTCAAGTCAATTGGTTAAAAAACAAAAAAGTTTTCCATACAACGGGTCAATTTTTGCTATAAGTAGGCGTGGCTACGCCACTTTTGGTCAAAATAATTTTCATTCCTCTCTAGGAACATAACTGTAAAGTTTTAAGTCAATTGGTTAAAAAACAAAAAAGTTTTCCATACAAAGGGTCAAGTTAAGCTATAAGTGGGCGTGGCCACGCCCGCTTTTGATCAAAATAGTTTTCATTCCTCCCTAAGAGCATAACTGCAAAGTTTCAAGTCAATTGGTTAAGAAACAAAAAAGTTTTCCATACAACGGGTCAATTTTCGCTATAAGTGGGCGTGGCTACGCCTGGCTACGCCCACTTTTGGTCAAAATAGTTTTCATTCCTCTCTAAGAACATAACTGTAAAGTTTCAAGTCAATTGGTTAAAAAACAAAAAAGTTTTCCATACAACGGGTAAATTTTCGCTATAAGTGGGCGTGGCTTCGCCTTCTTTTGGTCAAAATAGTTTTCATTCCTCCCTACGAACATAACTGTAATGTTTCAGGTCAATTGGTTAAAAAACACATAAGATTTCCATACAACGGGTCAATTTGCTATAAGTGGGCGTGGCTACGCCCACTTTTGGTCAAAATAGTTTTAATGCCTCCCCAAGAACATAACTACGAAGTTTCAAGTCAATTGGTTGAAAAACAAAAAAGTTGTCCATACAACGACGTGAATATTGCTTCTCTTCCTCTTCTTCATTTTGTATGGGAGCTACTAGTTCCAGATGTCCAATCTCAATGAAACTTTCAGGCATGTAGTCGGACTATGTAGAACTACTATGTTTAAAATTTCAGCACTCTATCATACAAAACAAAAAAGTTTTCCATACAACGATTCAAGTTTGTTCATTTTTCTTCTTCTTTTCGTATGGGGGCTACCAGTTCCAGTGGTCCGATATGGCTGGATCCGACAAATGAGTTGACTGCCCAAATTAGAAGTCTATGTGCAAAATTTCAGCTCGATATCTTTAAAACTGTTGGGGAGATTGTATATATACAGACAGACGGACAGACGGTCAGACGGACATGGCTAAATCAACTCGTCTTGTCGTCCTGATCAAGAATACATATACTTTATATAGTCGCAAGTGAATATTTCTGTGTGTTACAAACTTCAGCACAAAGTTATTATAGTATTTCACGTACGTGAAAAGTATAAAAATTTAAATGTCTCTTAAGCTAAGGCATATTTTCGTCTGATAAGGTACTTCTTTTTCAATGATTTCGAGGATATTTTAGTTTTGATCAAAAAAATTTTATTTCTAACGACTTTTCGTAAAATATGTTAATGCCATCTGAAAGAGGAACAGATTAGCTTTCCATCGAGCTCTTAGTCGAAGAAGTCGGTCGAAGGATGCAAGAGTTATTAGCAAAAAACTAATCGGTGGTCAACACGTTTCCGTCCTACTGCCGATTCTTTTCACAAAATGCTTTTCTATAATTGTAGTATTTAATGGGAAAAAATTAAACGAATTTTTTGTCCATCTAAAAAACTATTAATTTTGAATAAAATGCGCCTGTTTATGCAATTAAAAAAATTTAAATGTCTCTTATTAGACAAGGCTATTTTCGTCTGATAAGGTACTTCGTTTTCAATAATTTCGAGGATATTTTAGTTTTGATCAAAAAAATTGTATTTATTTATTTATTTATAACAATTGACTGGCATATTAAGTAAGTATAATTTATAATACAATTCAATAATATAATTTAATAATCATTAAAATTATGACATATAGTAAGAAAAAACCAAAAAGTAATATTCAAACTACGTTGAAAAATACAACAAGAATAATGTTTAAATAAATTCTAATAAGTCTCTGACCCGATGGAGGAAATTTATTTGCGCTATGCCAGCTATGCCCCAACTCACAGCCATGTGTGGTCAGAGACTTAAAATGCAAAAAGCGCCGCCAGTCCATCCAAAAAACTATTATCCAAGCCGCTGTAAGCGATCAGCTTCGTGTAGGTAACGTAGAATGGTTGCATTAATTGTCATGAGAGAGATTTCAGGTGACAGGACGTGGTATATATTATTAAAATTAAAGCATAATACGCGAAACGGATCATGAAGAGCAAAGTTAGTTATACATCTGCGCAAGAATATAGGCACAAAGTTTCTAGATGTGCGCCGCGGGACGCTAAAACTAATCCAACTGAGTAGGTCTGAGGAATCAACTAAACCAATAACCAATTTATGCAGGAAAACAGCCCGTAAAACAATCCTGCGATTTGCTAGAGACGGAAGGTCAATGAGAAGGAGCCTGTCGTGGTATGATGGTAATCTGGTACGACTTTTCGTATAAAATGTTAAAGCCAACTGAAAGAGGAATAGATAAGCTTTCCATCGAGCCTTTAGTCGAAGAAGTCGGTCGAAGGATGCAAGAGTTATTAGCAAAAAACTAATCGGTGGTCAACACGTTTCCGTCCTACTGCCGATTCTTTTCGCAAAATGCTTTTCTATAATTATACTATTTAATGGGAAAAAAATTAAACGGAGTTTTTGTCCATGTAAAAAAACTATTAATTCTGAATAAAATGCCACCCATTTATGCAATTAAAAAAATTTAAATGTGTCTTATTAGATAAGGCATATTTTCATCTGATAAGGTACTTCTTTTTCAATGATTTCGAGGATATTTCAGTTTTGATCAAAAAAATTTTATTTCTCATGACTTTTCGTAAAAAATGTTACTGCCAACTGAAAAAGAATAGATAAGCTTTCCATCGAGCTCTTAGTCGAAGAAGTCGGTCGAAGGATGCAAGAGTTATTAGCAAAAAACTAATCGGTGGTCAACACGTTTCCGTCCTACTGCCGATTCTTTTCGCAAAGTACTTTTCTATAATTCTAGTATTTAATGTGAAAAAATTAAACGAATTTTTTGTCCATGTAAAAACTATTAATTCTGAATAAAATGACACCCATTTATGCAATTAAGAAAATTTAAATGTCTCTTATTAGATACGGCATATTTTCGTATGATAAGGTACTTCTTTTTCAATGATTTCGAGGATATTATAGTATTGATCAAAAAAATTTTATTTCTGACGACTTTTCGTAAAAAATGTTTATGCCATCTGAAAGAGGAAAAGATAAGCTTTCCATCGAGACTTTAGTCGAAGAAGTCGGTCGAAGGATGCAAGAGTTATTAGCATCACGTTTCCGTCCTACTGCCGATTCTTTTCGCAAAGTACTTTTCTATGATTATAGTATTTAATGGGAAAAAAATTAAACGGAGTTTTTGTTTATGTAAAAAACTATTAATTCTGAAAGAAATGCCACCCATTTATGCAATTAAAACCAGTAAGGACGCTATCTTCAGCAAGGCTGAAGCTATAATACTTTTCACGTTGTGTCACTAACAAACTAAATGAATAGTTTTCATGCCTCCTAACAACATTACTGTAAAGTTTCAAGTCAATTGGTTAAAAAACAAAAAAGTTTTCCATACAACGGTTCAAGTTTCGGTATAAGTGGGCGTAGCCATGCCCACTTTTGGTCAAAATAGTTTTTCATTCCTCCCTAAGAACATAACTGTAAAGTTTCAAGTCAATTGGTTAAAAAACAAAAAAGTTTTCCATGCAACGGGTCAATTTTCGCTATAAATGGGCGTGGCTTCGTCTACTTTTGGTCAAAATAGTTTTCATTCCTCCCTAAGAACATAACTATAATGTTTCAGGTCAATTGGTTAAAAAAACAGATAAGATTTCCATACAACGGGTCAATTTGCTATAAGTGGGCGTGGCTACGCCCACTTTTGGTCAAAATAATTTTAATGCCTCCCCAAGAACATAACTACGAAGTTTCAAGTCAATTGGTTGAAAAACAAAAAAGTTGTCCATACAACGACGTGAATATTGCTTCTCTTCCTCTTCTTCATTTTGTATGGGAGCTACTAGTTCCACATGTCCAATCTCAATGAAACTTTCAGGCATGTAGTCGGACTATGTAGAACTACTATGTTTAAAATTTCAGCACTCTATCATACAAAACAAAAAAGTTTTCCATACAACGATTCAAGTTTTGTTCATTTTTCTTCTTCTTTTCGTATGGGGGCTACCAGTTCCAGTTGTCCGATATGGCTGGATCCGACAAATGAGTTGACTGCCCGAATAAGAAGTCTATGTGCAAAATTTCAGCTCGATATCTTTAAAACTGTGGGGGGAGATTGTATATATACAGACAGACGGACAGACGGTCAGACGGACAGACGGACATGGCTAAATCAACTCGTCTTGTCGTCCTGATCAAGAATACATATACTTTATATAGTCGCAAGTGAATATTTCTGTGTGTTACAAACTTCAGCACAAAGTTATTATACTGTTTCACGTACGTGAAAAGTATAAAAATTTAAATGTCTCTTAAGCTAAGGCATATTTTCGTCTGATAAGGTACTTCTTTTTCAATGATTTCGAGGATATTTTAGTTTTGATCAAAAAAATTTTATTTCTTACGACTTTTCGTAAAATATGTTAATGCCATCTGAAAGAGGAACAGATTAGCTTTCCATCGAGCTCTTAGTCGAAGAAGTCGGTCGAAGGATGCAAGAGTTATTAGCAAAAAACTAATCGGTGGTCAACACGTTTCCGTCCTACTGCCGATTCTTTTCGCAAAGTACTTTTCTATAATTCTAGTATTTAATGGGAAAAAATTAAACGAATTTTTTGTCCATGTAAAAACTATTAATTCTGAATAAAATGACACCCATTTATGCAATTAAGAAAATTTAAATGTCTCTTATTAGATAAGGCATATTTTCGTATGATAAGGTACTTCTTTTTCAATGATTTCGAGGATATTTTAGTTTTGATCAAAAAAAATTGTATTTATTTATTTATTTATAACAATTGACTGTCATATTAAGTAAGTATAATTTATAATACAATTTAATAATATAATTTAATAATCATTAAAATTATGAAATATAGTAAGAAAAAACCAAAAAGTAATATTCAAACTACGTTGAAAAATACAACAAGAATAATGTTTAAATAAATTCTAATAAGTCTCTGACCCGATGGAGGAAATTTATTTGCGCTATGCCAGCTATGCCCCAACTCACAGGCATGTGTGGTCAGAGACTTAAAATGCAAAAAGCGCCGCCAGTCCATCCAAAAAACTATTATCCAAGCCGCTGTAAGCGATCAGCTTCGTGTAGGTAACGTAGAATGGTTGCATTAATTGTCATGAGAGAGATTTCAGGTGACAGGACGTGGTATATATTATTAAAATTAAAGCATAATACGCGAAACGGATCATGAAGAGCAAAGTTAGTTGTACATCTGTGCAAGAATATAGGCACAAAGTTTCTAGATGTGCGCCGCGGGACGCTAAAACTAATCCAACTGAGTAGGTCTGAGGAATCAACTAAACCAATAACCAATTTATGGAGAAAAACAGCCCGTAAAACAATCCTGCGATTTGCTAGAGACGGAAGGTCAATGAGAAGGAGCCTGTCGTGGTATGATGGTAATCTGGTACGACTTTTCGTATAAAATGTTAAAGCCAACTGAAAGAGGAATAGATAAGCTTTCCATCGAGCTTTTAGTCGAAGAAGTCGGTCGAAGTTTGCAAGAGTTATTAGCAAAAAACTAATCGGTGGTCAACACGTTTCCGTCCTACAGCCGATTCTTTTCGCAAATGCTTTTCTATAATTATACTATTTAATGGGAAAAAAATTAAACGGAGTTTTTGTTTATGTAAAAAACTATTAATTCTGAATAAAATGCCACCCATTTATGCAATTAAAAAAATTTTAATGTCTCTTATTAGATTAGGCATATTTTCGTCTGAAAAGGTACTTCGTTTTCAATGATTTCGAGGATATTTTAGTTTTGATCAAAAAAAATTTTATTTCTTACGACTTTTCGTAAAATATGTTAATGCCATCTGAAAGAGGAACAGATAAGCTTTCCATCGAGCTTTTAGTCGAAGAAGTCGGTCGAAGGATGCAAGAGTTATTAGCAAAAAACTAATCGGTGGTCAACACGATTCGTCCTACTGCCGATTCTTTTCGCAAAGTACTTTTCTATATTTATAGTATTTATGGGAAAAAATTAAACGGAGTTTTTGTTTTTGTTAAAAACTATTAATTCTGAATGAAATGCCACCCATTTATGCAATTAAAACCAGTAAGGACGCTATCTTCAGCAAGGCTGAAGCTATAATACTTTTCACGTTGTGTCACTAAAAAAAATAAATGAATAGTTTTCATGCCTCCCTAACAACATTACTGTAAAGTTTCAAGTCAATTGGTTAAAAAACAAAAAAGTTTTCCATACAACGCGTTGAAGTTTCGGTATAAGTGGGCGTAGCTATGCCTTCTTTTGGTCTAAATAGTTTTCATTCCTCCCTAAGAACATAACTGTAAAGTTTGAAGTCAATTGGTTAAAAAACAAAAAAGTTTTCCATACAAAGGGTCAATTTTCGCTATAAAATAGTTTTCATTCATCCCTAAGAGCATAACTGCAAAGTTTCAAGTCAATTGGTTAAAAAACAAAAAAGTTTTCCATACAACGGGTCAATTTTTGCTATAAGTAGGCGTGGCTACGCCCACTTTTGGTCAAAATAGTTTTCATTCCTCCCTAGGAACATAACTGTAAAGTTTTAAGTCAATTGGTTAAAAAACAAAAAAGTTTTCCATACAAAGGGTCAAGTTAAGCTATAAATGGGCGTGGCCACGCCCACTTTTGATCAAAATAGTTTTCATTCCTCCCTAAGAGCATAACTGCAAAGTTTCAAGTCAATTGGTTAAGAAACAAAAAAGTTTTCCATACAACGGGTCAATTTTCGCTATAAGTGGGCGTGGCTACGCCTGGCTACGCCTGGCTACGCCCACTTTTGGTCAAAATAGTTTTCATTCCTCTCTAAGAACATAACTGTAAAGTTTCAAGTCAATTGGTTAAAAAACAAAAAAGTTTTCCATACAACGGGTAAATTTTCGCTATAAGTGGGCGTGGCTATGCGTGGTTACGCCCACATTTGGTCAAAATAGATTTCATTCCTCCCTAAGAACATAACTTTAAAATTTCAAGTCAATTGGTTAAGAAACAAAAAAACTTTTCCATACAACGACGTGAATATGGCTTCTCTTCTTCTTCATCATTTTGTATGGGAGCTACCAGTTCCAGATGTCCAATCTCCGCATGTAGTCGGACCATGTAAAACTACTATGTTTAAAATTTCAGCACTCTATTGTAACAAAACAAAAAGTTTTCCATACAACGATTCAAGTTTTGTTCACTTTTCTTCTTCTTTTCGTATGGGAGCTACCTGTTCCAATAATCCGATCATGCTGGTTCCGATGAATGATTCATCGTAATAAATTCTAAGACTCTGTGCAAAGTTTCAGCTCGATAGCTTCAAAACTGAGGGACTAGTTTGCATACATACAGACAGACAGACCGACAGACAGACAGACAGACAGACGGACATGGCTAAATCAACTCGTCTTGTCGTCCTGATCAAGAATATATATACTTTATATAGTCGGAAATTAATATTTCGATCTGTTACAAACTCCGTGACAAAGTTAATATACTATTTCACATAAGTGAAAAGTATAAAAATTTAAATGTCTCTTATTAGATTAGGCATATTTTCGTCTGAAAAGGTACTTCGTTTTCAATGATTTCGGGGATATTTTAGTTTTGATCAAAAAAATTTTATTTTTTACGACTTTTCGTAAAATATGTTAATGCCATCTGAAAGAGGAACAGATAAGCTTTCCATCGAGCTTTTAGTCGAAGAAGTCGGTCGAAGGATGCAAGAGTTATTAGCAAAAAACTAATCGGTGGTCAACACGATTCCGTCCTACTGCCGATTCTTTTCGCAAAGTACTTTTCTATATTTATAGTATTTATGGGAAAAAATTAAACGGAGTTTTTGTTTTTGTTAAAAACTATTAATTCTGAATGAAATGCCACCCATTTATGCAATTAAGAAAATTTAAATGTCTCTTATTAGATACGGCATATTTTCGTATGATAAGGTACTTCTTTTTCAATGATTTCGAGGATATTTTAGTATTGATCAAAAAAATTTTATTTCTGACGACTTTTCGTAAAAAATGTTTATGCCATCTGAAAGAGGAAAAGATAAGCTTTCCATCGAGACTTTAGTCGAAGAAGTCGGTCGAAGGATGCAAGAGTTATTAGCATCACGTTTCCGTCCTACTGCCGATTCTTTTCGCAAAGTACTTTTCTATGATTATAGTATTTAATGGGAAAAAATTAAACGGAGTTTTTGTTTATGTAAAAAACTATTAATTCTGAATAAAATGCCACCCATTTATGCAATTAAAAAATTTTAATGTCTCTTATTAGATTAGGCATATTTTCGTCTGAAAAGGTACTTCGTTTTCAATGATTTCGAGGATATTTTAGTTTTGATCAAAAAAATTTTATATCTTACGACTTTTCGTAAAATATGTTAATGCCATCTGAAAGAGGAACAGATAAGCTTTCCATCGAGCTTTTAGTCGAAGAAGTCGGTCGAAGGATGCAAGAGTTATTAGCAAAAAACTAATCGGTGGTCAACACGATTCCGTCCTACTGCCGATTCTTTTCGCAAAGCACTTTTCTATATTTATAGTATTTATGAGAAAAAATTAAACGGAGTTTTTGGTTTTGTTAAAAACTATTAATTCTGAATAAAATGCCACCCATTTATGCAATTAAAACCAGTAAGGACGCTATCTTCAGCAAGGCTGAAGCTATAATACTTTTCACGTTGTGTCACTAAAAAACTAAATGAATAGTTTTCATGCCTCCCTAACAACATTACTGTAAAGTTTCAAGTCAATTGGTTAAAAAACAAAAAAGTTTTCCATACAACGCGTTGAAGTTTCGGTATAAGTGGGCGTAGCTATGCCTACTTTTGGTCTAAATAGTTTTCATTCCTCCCTAAGAACATAAATGTAAAGTTTCAAGTCAATTGGTTAAAAAACAAAAAAGTTTTCCATACAACGGTTGAAGTTTCGGTATAAGTGGGCGTAGCTATGCCTACTTTTGGTCTAAATATTTTTCATTCCTCCCTGAGAACATAACTGTAAAGTTTCAAGTCAATTGGTTAAAAAACAAAAAAGTTTTCCATACAACGGTTCAAGTTTCGGTATAAGTGGGCGTAGCCATGCCCACTTTTGGTCAAAATAGTTTTCATTCCTCCCTAAGAACATAACTGTAAAGTTTCAAGTCAATTGGTTAAAAAACAAAAAAGTTTTCCATACAACGGGTCAATTTTCGCTATAAATGGGCGTGGCTTCGTCTACTTTTGGTCAAAATAGTTTTCATTCCTCCCTAAGAACATAACTATAATGTTTCAGGTCAATTGGTTAAAAAACAGATAAGATTTCCATACAACGGGTCAATTTGCTATAAGTGGGCGTGGCTATGCCCACTTTTGGTCAAAATAGTTTTAATGCCTCCCCAAGAACATAACTACGAAGTTTCAAGTCAATTGGTTGAAAAACAAAAAAGTTGTCCATACAACGACGTGAATATTGCTTCTCTTCCTCTTCTTCATTTTGTATGGGAGCTACTAGTTCCAGATGTCCAATCTCAATGAAACTTTCAGGCATGTAGTCGGACTATGTAGAACTACTATGTTTAAAATTTCAGCACTCTATCATACAAAACAAAAAAGTTTTCCATACAACGATTCAAGTTTTGTTCATTTTTCTTCTTCTTTTCGTATGGGGGCTACCAGTTCCAGTTGTCCGATATGGCTGGATCCGACAAATGAGTTGACTGCCCGAATAAGAAGTCTATGTGCAAAATTTCAGCTCGATATCTTTAAAACTGTGGGGGGAGATTGTATATATACAGACAGACGGACAGACGGTCAGACGGTCAGACGGTCAGACGGACAGACGGACATGGCTAAATCAACTCGTCTTGTCGTCCTGATCAAGAATACATATACTTTATATAATCGCAAGTGAATATTTCTGTGTGTTACAAACTTCAGCACAAAGTTATTATACTATTTCACATACGTGAAAAGTATAAAAATTTAAATGTCTCTTAAGCTAAGGCATATTTTCGTCTGAGAAGGTACTTATTTTTCAATGATTTCGAGGATATTTTAGTTTTGATCAAAAAAATTTTATTTCTTACGACTTTTCGTAAAATATGTTAATGCCATCTGAAAGAGGAACAGATTAGCTTTCCATCGAGCTCTTAGTCGAAGAAGTCGGTCGAAGGATGCAAGAGTTATTAGCAAAAAACTAATCGGTGGTCAACACGTTTCCGTCCTACTGCCGATTCTTTTCACAAAATGCTTTTCTATAATTGTAGTATTTAATGGGAAAAAATTAAACGAATTTTTTGTCCATCTAAAAAACTATTAATTTTGAATAAAATGCCGCCTGTTTATGCAATTAAAAAAATTTAAATGTCTCTTATTAGACAAGGCATATTTTCGTCTGATAAGGTACTTCGTTTTCAATAATTTCGAGGATATTTTAGTTTTGATAAAAAAAATTGTATTTATTTATTTATTTATAACAATTGACTGGCATATTAAGTAAGTATAATTTATAATACAATTCAATAATATAATTTAATAATCATTAAAATTATGAAATATAGTAAGAAAAAACCAAAAAGTAATATTCAAACTACGTTGAAAAATACAACAAGAATAATGTTTAAATAAATTCTAATAAGTCTCTGACCCGATGGAGGAAATTTATTTGCGCTATGCCAGCTATGCCCCAACTCATAGCCATGTGTGGTCAGAGACTTAAAATGCAAAAAGCGCCGCCAGTCCATCCAAAAAACTATTATCCAAGCCGCTGTAAGCGATCAGCTTCGTGTAGGTAACGTAGAATGGTTGCATTAATTGTCATGAGAGAGATTTCAGGTGACAGGACGTGGTATATATTATTAAAATTAAAGCATAATACGCGAAACGGATCATGAAGAGCAAAGTTAGTTGTACATCTGTGCAAGAATATAGGCACAAAGTTTCTAGATGTGCGCCGCGGGACGCTAAAACTAATCCAACTGAGTAGGTCTGAGGAATCAACTAAACCAATAACCAATTTATGGAGAAAAACAGCCCGTAAAACAATCCTGCGATTTGCTAGAGACGGAAGGTCAATGAGAAGGAGCCTGTCGTGGTATGATGGTAATCTGGTACGACTTTTCGTATAAAATGTTAAAGCCAACTGAAAGAGGAATAGATAAGCTTTCCATCGAGCTTTTAGTCGAAGAAGTCGGTCGAAGTTTGCAAGAGTTATTAGCAAAAAACTAATCGGTGGTCAACACGTTTCCGTCCTACAGCCGATTCTTTTCGCAAAATGCTTTTCTATAATTATACTATTTAATGGGAAAAAAATTAAACGGAGTTTTTGTCCATGTAAAAAAACTATTAATTCTGAATAAAATGCCACCCATTTATGCAATTAAAAAAATTTAAATGTCTCTTATTAGATAAGGCATATTTTCATCTGATAAGGCACTTCTTTTTCAATGATTTCGAGGATATTTCAGTTTTGATCAAAAAAATTTTATTTCTCATGACTTTTCGTAAAAAATGTTACTGCCAACTGAAAAAGGAATAGATAAGCTTTCCATCGAGCTCTTAGTCGAAGAAGTCGGTCGAAGGATGCAAGAGTTATTAGCAAAAAACTAATCGGTGGTCAACACGTTTCCGTCCTACTGCCGATTCTTTTCGCAAAGTACTTTTCTATAATTCTAGTATTTAATGGGAAAAAATTAAACGAATTTTTTGTCCATGTAAAAACTATTAATTCTGAATAAAATGACACCCATTTATGCAATTAAGAAAATTTAAATGTCTCTTATTAGATAAGGCATATTTTCGTATGATAAGGTACTTCTTTTTCAATGATTTCGAGGATATTTTAGTTTTGATCAAAAAAATTTTATTTCTGACGACTTTTCGTAAAAAATGTTTATGCCATCTGAAAGAGGAAAAGATAAGCTTTCCATCGAGACTTTAGTCGAAGAAGTCGGTCGAAGGATGCAAGAGTTATTAGCATCACGTTTCCGTCCTACTGCCGATTCTTTTCGCAAAGTACTTTTCTATGATTATAGTATTTAATGGGAAAAAATTAAACGAATTTCTTGTCCATGTAAAAACTATTAATTCTGAATAAAATGCCACCCATTTATGCAATTAAAAAAATTTTAATGTCTCTTATTAGATTAGGCATATTTTCGTCTGAAAAGGTACTTCGTTTTCAATGATTTCGAGGATATTTTAGTTTTGATCAAAAAAATTTTATTTCTTACGACTTTTCGTAAAATATGTTAATGCCATCTGAAAGAGGAACAGATAAGCTGTCCATCGAGCTTTTAGTCGAAGAAGTCGGTCGAAGGATGCAAGAGTTATTAGCAAAAAACTAATCGGTGGTCAACACGATTCCGTCCTACTGCCGATTTATTTCGCAAAGTACTTTTCTATATTTATAGTATTTATGAGAAAAAATTAAACGGAGTTTTTGTTTTTGTTAAAAACTATTAATTCTGAATGAAATGCCACCCATTTATGCAATTAAAACCAGTAAGGACGCTATATTCAGCAAGGCTGAAGCTATAATACTTTTCACGTTGTGCCACTAAAAAACTAAATGAATAGTTTTCATGCCTCCCTAACAACATTACTGTAAAGTTTCAAGTCAATTGGTTAAAAAACAAAAAAGTTTTCCATACAACGCGTTGAAGTTTCGGTATAAGTGGGCGTAGCTATGCCTACTTTTGGTCGAAATAGTTTTCATTCCTCCCTAAGAACATAACTGTAAAGTTTCAAGTCAATTGGTTAAAAAACAAAAAAGTTTTCCATACAACGGTTGAAGTTTCGGTATAAGTGGGCGTAGCTATGCCCACTTTTGGTCAAAATAGTTTTAATGCCTCCCCAAGAACATAACTACGAAGTTTCAAGTCAATTGGTTGAAAAACAAAAAAGTTGTCCATACAACGACGTGAATATTGCTTCTCTTCCTCTTCTTCATTTTGTATGGGAGCTACCAGTTCCAGATGTCGAATCTCAATGAAACTTTCAGGCATGTAGTCGGACTATGTAAAACTACTATGTTTAAAATTTCAGCACTCTATCGTACAAAACAAAAAAGTTTTCCATACAACGATTCAAGTTTTGTTCATTTTTCTTCTTCTTTTCGTATGGGGGCTACCAGTTCCAGTGGTCCGATATGGCTGGATACGACAAATGAGTTGACTGCCCGAATAAGAAGTCTATGTGCAAAATTTCAGCTCGATATCTTTAAAACTGTGGGGGGAGATTGTATATATACAGACAGACGGACAGACGGACAGACGGACATGGCTAAATCAACTCGTCTTGTCGTCCTGATCAAGAATACATATACTTTATATAATCGCAAGTGAATATTTCTGTGTGTTACAAACTTCAGCACAAAGTTATTATACTATTTCACATACGTGAAAAGTATAAAAATTTAAATGTCTCTTAAGCTAAGGCATATTTTCGTCTGATAAGGTACTTCTTTTTCAATGAGTTCGAGGATATTTTAGTTTTGATCAAAAAAATTTTATTTCTTACGACTTTTCGTAAAATATGTTAATGCCATCTGAAAGAGGAACAGAGTAGCTTTCCATCGAGCTCTTAGTCGAAGAAGTCGGTCGAAGGATGCAAGAGTTATTAGCAAAAAACTAATCGGTGGTCAACACGTTTCCGTCCTACTGCCGATTCTTTTCACAAAATGCTTTTCTATAATTGTAGTATTTAATGGGAAAAAATTAAACTAATTTTTTGTCCATCTAAAAAACTATTAATTTTGAATAAAATGCCGCCTGTTTATGCAATTAAAAAAATTTAAATTTCTCTTATTAGATAAGGCATATTTTCGTCTGATAAGGTACTTCGTTTTCAATAATTTCGAGGATATTTTAGTTTTGATCAAAAAAATTGTATTTATTTATTTATTTATAACAATTGACTGGCATATTAAGTAAGTATAATTTATAATACAATTCAGTAATATAATTTAATAATCATTAAAATTATGACATATAGTAAGAAAAAACCAAAAAGTAATATTCAAACTACGTTGAAAAATACAACAAGAATAATGTTTAAATAAATTCTAATAAGTCTCTGACCCGATGGAGGAAATTTATTTGCGCTATGCCAGCTATGCCCCAACTCATAGCCATGTGTGGTCAGAGACTTAAAATGCAAAAAGCGCCGCCAAAAAACTATTATCCAAGCCGCTGTAAGCGATCAGCTTCGTGTAGGTAACGTAGAATGGTTGCATTAATTGTCATGAGAGAGATTTCAGGTGACAGGACGTGGTATATATTATTAAAATTAAAGCATAATACGCGAAACGGATCATGAAGAGCAAAGTTAGTTGTACATCTGTGCAAGAATATAGGCACAAAGTTTCTAGATGTGCGCCGCGGGACGCTAAAACTAATCCAACTGAGTAGGTCTGAGGAATCAACTAAACCAATAACCAATTTATGGAGAAAAACAGCCCGTAAAACAATCCTGCGATTTGCTAGAGACGGAAGGTCAATGAGAAGGAGCCTGTCGTGGTATGATGGTAATCTGGTACGACTTTTCGTATAAAATGTTAAAGCCAACTGAAAGAGGAATAGATAAGCTTTCCATCGAGCTTTTAGTCGAAGAAGTCGGTCGAAATTTGCAAGAGTTATTAGCAAAAAACTAATCGGTGGTCAACACGTTTCCGTCCTACAGCCGATTCTTTTCGCAAAGTACTTTTCTATGATTATAGTATTTAATGGGAAAAAATTAAACGGAGTTTTTGTTTATGTAAAAAACTATTAATTCTGAATAAAATGCCACCCATTTATGCAATTAAAAAAATTTTAATGTCTCTTATTAGATTAGGCATATTTTCGTCTGAAAAGGTACTTCGTTTTCAATGATTTCGAGGATATTTTAGTTTTGATCAAAAAAATTTTATATCTTACGACTTTTCGTAAAATATGTTAATGCCATCTGAAAGAGGAACAGATAAGCTTTCCATCGAGCTTTTAGTCGAAGAAGTCGGTCGAAGGATGCAAGAGTTATTAGCAAAAAACTAATCGGTGGTCAACACGATTCCGTCCTACTGCCGATTCTTTTCGCAAAGTACTTTTCTATATTTATAGTATTTATGAGAAAAAATTAAACGGAGTTTTTGTTTTTGTTAAAAACTATTAATTCTGAAAGAAATGCCACCCATTTATGCAATTAAAACCAGTAAGGACGCTATCTTCAGCAAGGCTGAAGCTATAATACTTTTCACGTTGTGTCACTAAAAAACTAAATGAATAGTTTTCATGCCTCCCTAACAACATTACTGTAAAGTTTCAAGTCAATTGGTTAAAAAACAAAAAAGTTTTCCATACAACGCGTTGAAGTTTCGGTATAAGTGGGCGTAGCTATGCCTACTTTTGGTCTAAATAGTTTTCATTCCTCCCTAAGAACATAAATGTAAAGTTTCAAGTCAATTGGTTAAAAAACAAAAAAGTTTTCCATACAACGGTTGAAGTTTCGGTATAAGTGGGCGTAGCTATGCCTACTTTTGGTCTAAATATTTTTCATTCCTCCCTGAGAACATAACTGTAAAGTTTCAAGTCAATTGGTTAAAAAACAAAAAAGTTTTCCATACAACGGTTCAAGTTTCGGTATAAGTGGGCGAGCCATGCCCACTTTTGGTCAAAATAGTTTTCATTCCTCCCTAAGAACATAACTGTAAAGTTTCAAGTCAATTGGTTAAAAAACAAAAAAGTTTTCCATACAACGGGTCAATTTTCGCTATAAATGGGCGTGGCTTCGTCTACTTTTGGTCAAAATAGTTTTCATTCCTCCCTAAGAACATAACTATAATGTTTCAGGTCAATTGGTTAAAAAACAGATAAGATTTCCATACAACGGGTCAATTTGCTATAAGTGGGCGTGGCTACGCCCACTTTTGGTCAAAATAGTTTTAATGCCTCCCCAAGAACATAACTACGAAGTTTCAAGTCAATTGGTTGAAAAACAAAAAAGTTGTCCATACAACGACGTGAATATTGCTTCTCTTCCTCTTCTTCATTTTGTATGGGAGCTACTAGTTCCAGATGTCCAATCTCAATGAAACTTTCAGGCATGTAGTCGGACTATGTAGAACTACTATGTTTAAAATTTCAGCACTCTATCATACAAAACAAAAAAGTTTTCCATACAACGATTCAAGTTTTGTTCATTTTTCTTCTTCTTTTCGTATGGGGGCTACCAGTTCCAGTGGTCCGATATGGCTGGATCCGACAAATGAGTTGACTGCCCGAATAAGAAGTCTATGTGCAAAATTTCAGCTCGATATCTTTAAAACTGTGGGGGGAGATTGTATATATACAGACAGACGGACAGACGGTCAGACGGACAGACGGACATGGCTAAATCAACTCGTCTTGTCGTCCTGATCAAGAATACATATACTTTATATAGTCGCAAGTGAATATTTCTGTGTGTTACAAACTTCAGCACAAAGTTATTATACTATTTCACGTACGTGAAAAGTATAAAAATTTAAATGTCTCTTAAGCTAAGGCATATTTTCGTCTGATAAGGTACTTCTTTTTCAATGATTTCGAGGATATTTTAGTTTTGATCAAAAAAATTTTATTTCTTACGACTTTTCGTAAAATATGTTAATGCCATCTGAAAGAGGAACAGATTAGCTTTCCATCGAGCTCTTAGTCGAAGAAGTCGGTCGAAGGATGCAAGAGTTATTAGCAAAAAACTAATCGGTGGTCAACACGTTTCCGTCCTACTGCCGATTCTTTTCACAAAATGCTTTTCTATAATTGTAGTATTTAATGGGAAAAAATTAAACGAATTTTTTGTCCATCTAAAAAACTATTAATTTTGAATAAAATGCCGCCTGTTTATGCAATTAAAAAAATTTAAATGTCTCTTATTAGACAAGGCATATTTTCGTCTGATAAGGTACTTCGTTTTCAATAATTTCGAGGATATTTTAGTTTTGATAAAAAAAATTGTATTTATTTATTTATTTATAACAATTGACTGGCATATTAAGTAAGTATAATTTATAATACAATTCAATAATATAATTTAATAATCATTAAAATTATGAAATATAGTAAGAAAAAACCAAAAAGTAATATTCAAACTACGTTGAAAAATACAACAAGAATAATGTTTAAATAAATTCTAATAAGTCTCTGACCCGATGGAGGAAATTTATTTGCGCTATGCCAGCTATGCCCCAACTCACAGCCATGTGTGGTCAGAGACTTAAAATGCAAAAAGCGCCGCCAGTCCATCCAAAAAACTATTATCCAAGCTGCTGTAAGCGATCAGCTTCGTGTAGGTAACGTAGAATGGTTGCATTAATTGTCATGAGAGAGATTTCAGGTGACAGGACGTGGTATATATTATTAAAATTAAAGCATAATACGCGAAACGGATCATGAAGAGCAAAGTTAGTTGTACATCTGTGCAAGAATATAGGCACAAAGTTTCTAGATGTGCGCCGCGGGACGCTAAAACTAATCCAACTGAGTAGGTCTGAGGAATCAACTAAACCAATAACCAATTTATGGAGAAAAACAGCCCGTAAAACAATCCTGCGATTTGCTAGAGACGGAAGGTCAATGAGAAGGAGCCTGTCGTGGTATGATGGTAATCTGGTACGACTTTTCGTATAAAATGTTAAAGCCAACTGAAAGAGGAGTAGATAAGCTTTCCATCGAGCTTTTAGTCGAAGAAGTCGGTCGAAGTTTGCAAGAGTTATTAGCAAAAAACTAATCGGTGGTCAACACGTTTCCGTCCTACTGCCGATTCTTTTCGCAAAATGCTTTTCTATAATTATACTATTTAATGGGAAAAAAATTAAACGGAGTTTTTGTCCATGTAAAAAAACTATTAATTCTGAATAAAATGCCACCCATTTATGCAATTAAAAAAATTTAAATGTCTCTTATTAGATAAGGCATATTTTCATCTGATAAGGCACTTCTTTTTCAATGATTTCGAGGATATTTCAGTTTTGATCAAAAAAATTTTATTTCTCATGACTTTTCGTAAAAAATGTTACTGCCAACTGAAAAAGGAATAGATAAGCTTTCCATCGAGCTCTTAGTCGAAGAAGTCGGTCGAAGGATGCAAGAGTTATTAGCAAAAAACTAATCGGTGGTCAACACGTTTCCGTCCTACTGCCGATTCTTTTCGCAAAGTACTTTTCTATAATTCTAGTATTTAATGGGAAAAAATTAAACGAATTTTTTGTCCATGTAAAAACTATTAATTCTGAATAAAATGCCACCCATTTATGCAATTAAAAAAATTTTAATGTCTCTTATTAGATTAGGCATATTTTCGTCTGAAAAGGTACTTCGTTTTCAAGAAATTTTATTTCTTACGACTTTTCGTAAAATATGTTAATGCCATCTGAAAGAGGAACAGATAAGCTGTCCATCGAGCTTTTAGTCGAAGAAGTCGGTCGAAGGATGCAAGAGTTATTAGCAAAAAACTAATCGGTGGTCAACACGATTCCGTCCTACTGCCGATTTATTTCGCAAAGTACTTTTCTATATTTATAGTATTTATGAGAAAAAATTAAACGGAGTTTTTGTTTTTGTTAAAAACTATTAATTCTGAATGAAATTCCACCCATTTATGCAATTAAAACCAGTGAGGACGCTATCTTCAGCAAGGCTGAAGCTATAATACTTTTCACGTTGTGCCACTAAAAAACTAAATGAATAGTTTTCATGCCTCCCTAACAACATTACTGTAAAGTTTCAAGTCAATTGGTTAAAAAACAAAAAAGTTTTCCATACAACGCGTTGAAGTTTCGGTATAAGTGGCCGTAGCTATGCCTACTTTTGGTCAAAATAGTTTTCATTCCTCCCTAAGAACATAACTGTAAAGTTTCAAGTCAATTGGTTAAAAAACAAAAAAGTTTTCCATACAACGGTTGAAGTTTCGGTATAAGTGGGCGTAGCTATGCCCACTTTTGGTCAAAATAGTTTTAATGCCTCCCCAAGAACATAACTACGAAGTTTCAAGTCAATTGGTTGAAAAACAAAAAAGTTGTCCATACAACGACGTGAATATTGCTTCTCTTCCTCTTCTTCATTTTGTATGGGAGCTACCAGTTCCAGATGTCCAATCTCAATGAAACTTTCAGGCATGTAGTCGGACTATGTAAAACTACTATGTTTAAAATTTCAGCACTCTATCGTACAAAACAAAAAAGTTTTCCATACAACGATTCAAGTTTTGTTCATTTTTCTTCTTCTTTTCGTATGGGGGCTACCAGTTCCAGTGGTCCGATATGGCTGGATACGACAAATGAGTTGACTGCCCGAATAAGAAGTCTATGTGCAAAATTTCAGCTCGATATCTTTAAAACTGTGGGGGAGATTGTATATATACAGACAGACGGACAGACGGTCAGACGGACAGACGGACATGGCTAAATCAACTCGTCTTGTCGTCCTGATCAAGAATACATATACTTTATATAGTCGCAAGTGAATATTTCTGTGTGTTACAAACTTCAGCACAAAGTTATTATACTATTTCACATACGGTAAAAGTATAAAAATTTAAATGTCTCTTAAGCTAAGGCATATTTTCGTCTGATAAGGTACTTCTTTTTCAATGACTTCGAGGATATTTTAGTTTTGATCAAAAAAATTTTATTTCTTACGACTTTTCGTAAAATATGTTAATGCCATCTGAAAGAGGAACAGATAAGCTTTCCATCGAGCTCTTAGTCGAAGAAGTCGGTCGAAGGATGCAAGAGTTATTAGCAAAAAACTAATCGGTGGTCAACACGTTTCCGTCCTACTGCCGATTCTTTTCACAAAATGCTTTTCTATAATTGTAGTATTTAATGGGAAAAAATTAAACGAATTTTTTGTCCATCTGAAAAACTATTAATTTTGAATAAAATGCCGCCTGTTTATGCAATTAAAATAATTTAAATGTCTCTTATTAGACAAGGCATATTTTCGTCTGATAAGGTACTTCGTTTTCAATAATTTCGAGGATATTTTAGTTTTGATAAAAAAAATTGTATTTATTTATTTATTTATAACAATTGACTGGCATATTAAGTAAGTATAATTTATAATACAATTCAATAATATAAATTAATAATCATTAAAATTATGAAATATAGTAAGAAAAAACCAAAAAGTAATATTCAAACTACGTTGAAAAATACAACAAGAATAATGTTTAAATAAATTCTAATAAGTCTCTGACCCGATGGAGGAAATTTATTTGCGCTATGCCAGCTATGCCCCAACTCACAGCCATGTGTGGTCAGAGACTTAAAATGCAAAAAGCGCCGCCAGTCCATCCAAAAAACTATTATCCAAGCCGCTGTAAGCGATCAGCTTCGTGTAGGTAACGTAGAATGGTTGCATTAATTGTCATGAGAGAGATTTCAGGTGACAGGACGTGGTATATATTATTAAAATTAAAGCATAATACGCGAAACGGATCATGAAGAGCAAAGTTAGTTGTACATCTGTGCAAGAATATAGGCGCAAAGTTTCTAGATGTGCGCCGCGGGACGCTAAAACTAATCCAACTGAGTAGGTCTGAGGAATCAACTAAACCAATAACCAATTTATGGAGAAAAACAGCCCGTAAAACAATCCTGCGATTTGCTAGAGACGGAAGGTCAATGAGAAGGAGCCTGTCGTGGTATGATGGTAATCTGGTACGACTTTTCGTATAAAATGTTAAAGCCAACTGAAAGAGGAATAGATAAGCTTTCCATCGAGCTTTTAGTCGAAGAAGTCGGTCGAAGTTTGCAAGAGTTATTAGCAAAAAACTAATCGGTGGTCAACACGTTTCCGGCCTACAGCCGATTCTTTTCACAAAATGCTTTTCTATAATTATACTATTTAATGGGAAAAAAATTAAACGGAGTTTTTGTCGATGTAAAAAAACTATTAATTCTGAATAAAATGCCACCCATTTATGCAATTAAAAAAATTTAAATGTCTCTTATTAGATAAGGCATATTTTCATCTGATAAGGCACTTCTTTTTCAATGATTTCGAGGATATTTCAGTTTTGATCAAAAAAATTTTATTTCTCATGACTTTTCGTAAAAAATGTTACTGCCAACTGAAAAAGGAATAGATAAGCTTTCCATCGAGCTCTTAGTCGAAGAAGTCGGTCGAAGGATGCAAGAGTTATTAGCAAAAAACTAATCGGTGGTCAACACGTTTCCGTCCTACTGCCGATTCTTTTCGCAAAGTACTTTTCTATAATTCTAGTATTTAATGGGAAAAAATTAAACGAATTTTTTGTCCATGTAAAAACTATTAATTCTGAATAAAATGACACCCATTTATGCAATTAAGAAAATTTAAATGTCTCTTATTAGATAAGGCATATTTTCGTATGATAAGGTACTTCTTTTTCAATGATTTCGAGGATATTTTAGTTTTGATCAAAAAAATTTTATTTCTGACGACTTTTCGTAAAAAATGTTTATGCCATCTGAAAGAGGAAAAGATAAGCTTTCCATCGAGTCTTTAGTCGAAGAAGTCGGTCGAAGGATGCAAGAGTTATTAGCATCACGTTTCCGTCCTACTGCCGATTCTTTTCGCAAAGTACTTTTCTATGATTATAGTATTTAATGGGAAAAAAATTAAACGGAGTTTTTGTTTATGTAAAAAACTATTAATTCTGAATAAAATGCCACCCATTTATGCAATTAAAAAAATTTTAATGTCTCTTATTAGATTAGGCATATTTTCGTCTGAAAAGGTACTTCGTTTTCAATGATTTCGAGGATATTTTAGTTTTGATCAAAAAAATTTTATTTCTTACGACTTTTCGTAAAATATGTTAATGCCATCTGAAAGAGGAACAGATAAGCTGTCCATCGAGCTTTTAGTCGAAGAAGTCGGTCGAAGGATGCAAGAGTTATTAGCAAAAAACTAATCGGTGGTCAACACGATTCCGTCCTACTGCCGATTTATTTCGCAAAGTACTTTTCTATATTTATAGTATTTATGAGAAAAAATTAAACGGAGTTTTTGTTTTTGTTAAAAACTATTAATTCTGAATGAAATGCCACCCATTTATGCAATTAAAACCAGTGAGGACGCTATCTTCAGCAAGGCTGAAGCTATAATACTTTTCACGTTGTGCCACTAAAAAACTAAATGAATAGTTTTCATGCCTCCCTAACAACATTACTGTAAAGTTTCAAGTCAATTGGTTGAAAAACAAAAAAGTTTTCCATACAACGCGTTGAAGTTTCGGTATAAGTGGCCGTAGCTATGCCTACTTTTGGTCAAAATAGTTTTCATTCCTCCCTAAGAACATAACTGTAAAGTTTCAAGTCAATTGGTTAAAAAACAAAAAAGTTTTCCATACAACGGTTGAAGTTTCGGTATAAGTGGGCGTAGCTATGCCCACTTTTGGTCAAAATAGTTTTAATGCCTCCCCAAGAACATAACTACGAAGTTTCAAGTCAATTGGTTGAAAAACAAAAAAGTTGTCCATACAACGACGTGAATATTGCTTCTCTTCCTCTTCTTCATTTTGTATGGGAGCTACCAGTTCCAGATGTCCAATCTCAATGAAACTTTCAGGCATGTAGTCGGACTATGTAAAACTACTATGTTTAAAATTTCAGCACTCTATCGTACAAAACAAAAAAGTTTTCCATACAACGATTCAAGTTTTGTTCATTTTTCTTCTTCTTTTCGTATGGGGGCTACCAGTTCCAGTGGTCCGATATGGCTGGATACGACAAATGAGTTGACTGCCCGAATAAGAAGTCTATGTGCAAAATTTCAGCTCGATATCTTTAAAACTGTGGGGGGAGATTGTATATATACAGACAGACGGACAGACGGTCAGACGGTCAGACGGACAGACGGACATGGCTAAATCAACTCGTCTTGTCGTCCTGATCAAGAATACATATACTTTATATAGTCGCAAGTGAATATTTCTGTGTGTTACAAACTTCAGCACAAAGTTATTATACTATTTCACATACGGTAAAAGTATAAAAATTTAAATGTCTCTTAAGCTAAGGCATATTTTCGTCTGATAAGGTACTTCTTTTTCAATGATTTCGAGGATATTTTAGTTTTGATCAAAAAAACTTTATTTCTTACGACTTTTCGTAAAATATGTTAATGCCATCTGAAAGAGGAACAGATTAGCTTTCCATCGAGCTCTTAGTCGAAGAAGTCGGTCGAAGGATGCAAGAGTTATTAGCAAAAAACTAATCGGTGGTCAACACGTTTCCGTCCTACTGCCGATTCTTTTCACAAAATGCTTTTCTATAATTGTAGTATTTAATGGGAAAAAATTAAACGAATTTTTTGTCCATCTAAAAAACTATTAATTTTGAATAAAATGCCGCCTGTTTATGCAATTAAAAAAATTTAAATGTCTCTTATTAGACAAGGCATATTTTCGTCTGATAAGGTACTTCGTTTTCAATAATTTCGAGGATATTTTAGTTTTGATAAAAAAAATTGTATTTATTTATTTATTTATAACAATTGACTGGCATATTAAGTAAGTATAATTTATAATACAATTCAATAATATAATTTAATAATCATTAAAATTATGAAATATAGTAAGAAAAAACCAAAAAGTAATATTCAAACTACGTTGAAAAATACAACAAGAATAATGTTTAAATAAATTCTAATAAGTCTCTGACCCGATGGAGGAAATTTATTTGCGCTATGCCAGCTATGCCCCAACTCACAGCCATGTGTGGTCAGAGACTTAAAATGCAAAAAGCGCCGCCAGTCCATCCAAAAAACTATTATCCAAGCCGCTGTAAGCGATCAGCTTCGTGTAGGTAACGTAGAATGGTTGCATTAATTGTCATGAGAGAGATTTCAGGTGACAGGACGTGGTATATATTATTAAAATTAAAGCATAATACGCGAAACGGATCATGAAGAGCAAAGTTAGTTGTACATCTGTGCAAGAATATAGGCACAAAGTTTCTAGATGTGCGCCGCGGGACGCTAAAACTAATCCAACTGAGTAGGTCTGAGGAATCAACTAAACCAATAACCAATTTATGGAGAAAAACAGCCCGTAAAACAATCCTGCGATTTGCTAGAGACGGAAGGTCAATGAGAAGGAGCCTGTCGTGGTATGATGGTAATCTGGTACGACTTTTCGTATAAAATGTTAAAGCCAACTGAAAGAGGAATAGATAAGCTTTCCATCGAGCTTTTAGTCGAAGAAGTCGGTCGAAGTTTGCAAGAGTTATTAGCAAAAAACTAATCGGTGGTCAACACGTTTCCGTCCTACAGCCGATTCTTTTCGCAAAATGCTTTTCTATAATTATACTATTTAATGGGAAAAAAATTAAACGGAGTTTTTGTCCATGTAAAAAAACTATTAATTCTGAATAAAATGCCACCCATTTATGCAATTAAAAAAATTTAAATGTCTCTTATTAGATAAGGCATATTTTCATCTGATACGGCACTTCTTTTTCAATGATTTCGAGGATATTTCACTTTTGATCAAAAAAATTTTATTTCTCATGACTTTTCGTAAAAAATGTTACTGCCAACTGAAAAAGGAATAGATAAGCTTTCCATCGAGCTCTTAGTCGAAGAAGTCGGTCGAAGGATGCAAGAGTTATTAGCAAAAAACTAATCGGTGGTCAACACGTTTCCGTCCTACTGCCGATTCTTTTCGCAAAGTACTTTTCTATAATTCTAGTATTTAATGGGAAAAAATTAAACGAATTTTTTGTCCATGTAAAAACTATTAATTCTGAATAAAATGACACCCATTTATGCAATTAAGAAAATTTAAATGTCTCTTATTAGATAAGGCATATTTTCGTATGATAAGGTACTTCTTTTTCAATGATTTCGAGGATATTTTAGTTTTGATCAAAAAAATTTTATTTCTGACGACTTTTCGTAAAAAATGTTTATGCCATCTGAAAGAGGAAAAGATAAGCTTTCCATCGAGACTTTAGTCGAAGAAGTCGGTCGAAGGATGCAAGAGTTATTAGCATCACGTTTCCGTCCTACTGCCGATTCTTTTCGCAAAGTACTTTTCTATGATTATAGTATTTAATGGGAAAAAAATTAAACGGAGTTTTTGTTTATGTAAAAAACTATTAATTCTGAATAAAATGCCACCAATTTATGCAATTAAAAAAATTTTAATGTCTCTTATTAGATTAGGCATATTTTCGTCTGAAAAGGTACTTCGTTTTCAATGATTTCGAGGATATTTTAGTTTTGATCAAAAAAATTTTATTTCTTACGACTTTTCGTAAAATATGTTAATGCCATCTGAAAGAGGAACAGATAAGCTGTCCATCGAGCTTTTAGTCGAAGAAGTCGGTCGAAGGATGCAAGAGTTATTAGCAAAAAACTAATCGGTGGTCAACACGATTCCGTCCTACTGCCGATTTATTTCGCAAAGTACTTTTCTATATTTATAGTATTTATGAGAAAAAATTAAACGGAGTTTTTGTTTTTGTTAAAAACTATTAATTCTGAATGAAATGCCACCCATTTATGCAATTAAAACCAGTGAAGACGCTATCTTCAGCAAGGCTGAAGCTATAATACTTTTCACGTTGTGCCACTAAAAAACTAAATGAATAGTTTTCATGCCTCCCTAACAACATTACTGTAAAGTTTCAAGTCAATTGGTTAAAAAACAAAAAAGTTTTCCATACAACGCGTTGAAGTTTCGGTATAAGTGGCCGTAGCTATGCCTACTTTTGGTCAAAATAGTTTTCATTCCTCCCTAAGAACATAACTGTAAAGTTTCAAGTCAATTGGTTAAAAAACAAAAAAGTTTTCCATACAACGGTTGAAGTTTCGGTATAAGTGGGCGTAGCTATGCCCACTTTTGGTCAAAATAGTTTTAATGCCTCCCCAAGAACATAACTACGAAGTTTCAAGTCAATTGGTTGAAAAACAAAAAAGTTGTCCATACAACGACGTGAATATTGCTTCTCTTCCTCTTCTTCATTTTGTATGGGAGCTACCAGTTCCAGATGTCCAATCTCAATGAAACTTTCAGGCATGTAGTCGGACTATGTAAAACTACTATGTTTAAAATTTCAGCACTCTATCGTACAAAACAAAAAAGTTTTCCATACAACGATTCAAGTTTTGTTCATTTTTCTTCTTCTTTTCGTATGGGGGCTACCAGTTCCAGTGGTCCGATATGGCTGGATACGACAAATGAGTTGACTGCCCGAATAAGAAGTCTATGTGCAAAATTTCAGCTCGATATCTTTAAAACTGTGGGGGGAGATTGTATATATACAGACAGACGGACAGACGGTCAGACGGACATGGCTAAATCAACTCGTCTTGTCGTCCTGATCAAGAATACATATACTTTATATAGTCGCAAGTGAATATTTCTGTGTGTTACAAACTTCAGCACAAAGTTATTATACTATTTCACATACGGTAAAAGTATAAAAATTTAAATGTCTCTTAAGCTAAGGCATATTTTCGTCTGATAAGGTACTTCTTTTTCAATGATTTCGAGGATATTTTAGTTTTGATCAAAAAAATTTTATTTCTTACGACTTTTCGTAAAATATGTTAATGCCATCTGAAAGAGGAACAGAGTAGCTTTCCATCGAGCTCTTAGTCGAAGAAGTCGGTCGAAGGATGCAAGAGTTATTAGCAAAAAACTAATCGGTGGTCAACACGTTTCCGTCCTACTGCCGATTCTTTTCACAAAATGCTTTTCTATAATTGTAGTATTTAATGGGAAAAAATTAAACTAATTTTTTGTCCATCTAAAAAACTATTAATTTTGAATAAAATGCCGCCTGTTTATGCAATTAAAAAAATTTAAATGTCTCTTATTAGATAAGGCATATTTTCGTCTGATAAGGTACTTCGTTTTCAATAATTTCGAGGATATTTTAGTTTTGATCAAAAAAATTGTATTTATTTATTTATTTATAACAATTGACTGGCATATTCAGTAAGTATAATTTATAATACAATTCAGTAATATAATTTAATAATCATTAAAATAATGACATATAGTAAGAAAAAACCAAAAAGTAATATTCAAACTACGTTGAAAAATACAACAAGAATAATGTTTAAATAAATTCTAATAAGTCTCTGACCCGATGGAGGAAATTTATTTGCGCTGTGCCAGCTATGCCCCAACTCACAGCCATGTGTGGTCAGAGACTTAAAATGCAAAAGCGCCGCCAGTCCATCCAAAAAAACTATTTTCCAAGCCGCTGTAAGCGATCAGCTTCGTGTAGGTAACGTAGAATGGTTGCATTAATTGTCATGAGAGAGATTTCAGGTGACAGGACGTGGTATATATTATTAAAATTAAAGCATAATACGCGAAACGGATCATGAAGAGCAAAGTTAGTTGTACATCTGTGCAAGAATATAGGCACAAAGTTTCTAGATGTGCGCCGCGGGACGCTAAAACTAATCCAACTGAGTAGGTCTGAGGAATCAACTAAACCAATAACCAATTTATGGAGAAAAACAGCCCGTAAAACAATCCTGCGATTTGCTAGAGACGGAAGGTCAATGAGAAGGAGCCTGTCGTGGTATGATGGTAATCTGGTACGACTTTTCGTATAAAATGTTAAAGCCAACTGAAAGAGGAATAGATAAGCTTTCCATCGAGCTTTTAGTCGAAGAAGTCGGTCGAAGTTTGCAAGAGTTATTAGCAAAAAACTAATCGGTGGTCAACACGTTTCCGTCCTACAGCCGATTCTTTTCGCAAAATGCTTTTCTATAATTATACTATTTATTGGGAAAAAATTAAACGGAGTTTTTGTCCATGTAAAAAAAATATTAATTCTGAATAAAATGCCACCCATTTATGCAATTAAAAAAATTTTAATGTCTCTTATTAGATCCAAACGGAGTTTTTGCCCATGTAAAAAAACTATTAATTCTGAATAAAATGCCACCCATTTATGCAATTAAAAAAATTTAAATGTCTCTTATTAGATAAGGCATATTTTCATCTGATACGGCACTTCTTTTTCAATGATTTCGAGGATATTTCAGTTTTGATCAAAAAAATTTTATTTCTCATGACTTTTCGTAAAAAATGTTACTGCCAACTGAAAAAGGAATAGATAAGCTTTCCATCGAGCTCTTAGTCGAAGAAGTCGGTCGAAGGATGCAAGAGTTATTAGCAAAAAACTAATCGGTGGTCAACACGTTTCCGTCCTACTGCCGATTCTTTTCGCAAAGTACTTTTCTATAATTCTAGTATTTAATGGGAAAAAATTAAACGAATTTTTTGTCCATGTAAAAACTATTAATTCTGAATAAAATGACACCCATTTATGCAATTAAGAAAATTTAAATGTCTCTTATTAGATAAGGCATATTTTCGTATGATAAGGTACTTCTTTTTCAATGATTTCGAGGGAATTTTAGTTTTGATTAAAAAAATTTTATTTCTGACGACTTTTCGTAAAAAATGTTCATGCCATCTGAAAGAGGAAAAGATAAGCTTTCCATCGAGACTTTAGTCGAAGAAGTCGGTCGAAGGATGCAAGAGTTATTAGCATCACGTTTCCGTCCTACTGCCGATTCTTTTCGCAAAGTACTTTTCTATGATTATAGTATTTAATGGGAAAAAAATTAAACGGAGTTTTTGTTTATGTAAAAAACTATTAATTCTGAATAAAATGCCACCCATTTATGCAATTAAAAAAATTTTAATGTCTCTTATTAGATTAGGCATATTTTCGTCTGAAAAGGTACTTCGTTTTCAATGATTTCGAGGATATTTTAGTTTTGATCAAAAAAATTTTATTTCTTACGACTTTTCGTAAAATATGTTAATGCCATCTGAAAGAGGAACAGATAAGCTTTCCATCGAGCTTTTAGTCGAAGAAGTCGGTCGAAGGATGCAAGAGTTATTAGCAAAAAACTAATCGGTGGTCAACACGATTCCGTCCTACTGCCGATTTATTTCGCAAAGTACTTTTCTATATTTATAGTATTTATGAGAAAAAATTAAACGGAGTTTTTGTTTTTGTTAAAAACTATTAATTCTGAATGAAATGCCACCCATTTATGCAATTAAAACCAGTGAGGACGCTATCTTCAGCAAGGCTGAAGCTATAATACTTTTCACGTTGTGCCATTAAAAAACTAAATGAATAGTTTTCATGCCTCCCTAACAACATTACTGTAAAGTTTCAATTCAATTGGTTAAAAAACAAAAAAGTTTTCCATACAACGCGTTGAAGTTTCGGTATAAGTGGGCGTAGCTATGCCTACTTTTGGTCTAAATAGTTTTCATTCCTCCCTAAGAACATAACTGTAAAGTTTCAAGTCAATTGGTTAAAAAACAAAAAAGTTTTCCATACAACGGTTGAAGTTTCGGTATAAGTGGGCGTAGCTATGCCCACTTTTGGTCAAAATAGTTTTAATGCCTCCCCAAGAACATAACTACGAAGTTTCAAGTCAATTGGTTGAAAAACAAAAAAGTTGTCCATACAACGACGTGAATATTGCTTCTCTTCCTCTTCTTCATTTTGTATGGGAGCTACCAGTTCCAGATGTCCAATCTCATTGAAACTTTCAGGCATGTAGTCGGACTATGTAAAACTACTATGTTTACAATTTCAGCACTCTATCGTACAAAACAAAAAAGTTTTCCATACAACGATTCAAGTTTTGTTCATTTTTCTTCTTCTTTTCGTATGGGGGCTACCAGTTCCAGTGGTCCGATATGGCTGGATCCGACAAATGAGTTGACTGCCCGAATAAGAAGTCTATGTGCAAAATTTCAGCTCGATATCTTTAAAATTGTGGGGGGAGATTGTATATATACAGACAGACGAACAGACGGTCAGACGGACAGACGGACATGGCTAAATCAACTCGTCTTGTCGTCCTGATCAGGAATACATATACTTTATATAGTCGCAAGTGAATATTTCTGTGTGTTACAAACTTCAGCACAAAGTTATTATACTATTTCACATACGTGAAAAGTATAAAAATTTAAATGTCTCTTAAGCTAAGGCATATTTTCGTCTGATAAGGTACTTCTTTTTCAATGATTTCGAGGATATTTTAGTTTTGATCAAAAAAATTTTATTTCTTACGACTTTTCGTAAAATATGTTAATACCATCTGAAAGAGGAACAGATAAGCTTTCCATCGAGCTTTTAGTCGAAGAAGTCGGTCGAAGGATGCAAGAGTTATTAGCAAAAAACTAATCGGTGGTCAACACGATTCCGTCCTACTGCCGATTCTTTTCGCAAAGTACTTTTCTATATTTATAGTATTTATGGGAAAAAATTAAACGGAGTTTTTGTTTTTGTTAAAAACTATTAATTCTGAATGAAATGCCACCCATTTATGCAATTAAAACCAGTAAGGACGCTATCTTCAGCAAGGCTGAAGCTATAATACTTTTCACGTTGTGTCACTAAAAAACTAAATGAATAGTTTTCATGCCTCCCTAACAACATTACTGTAAAGTTTCAAGTCAATTGGTTAAAAAACAAAAAAGTTTTCCATACAACGCGTTGAAGTTTCGGTATAAGTGGGCGTAGCTATGCCTACTTTTGGTCTAAATAGTTTTCATTCCTCCCTAAGAACATAACTGTAAAGTTTCAAGTCAATTGGTTAAAAAACAAAAAAGTTTTCCATACAACGGTTGAAGTTTCGGTATAAGTGGGCGTAGCTATGCCTACTTTTGGTCTAAAAATTTTTAATTCGTCCTGAGAACATAACTGTAAAGTTTCAAGTCAATTGGTTAAAAAAACAAAAAAGTTTTCTATACAACGGTTCAAGTTTCGGTATAAGTGGGCGTAGCCATGCCCACTTTTGGTCAAAATGGTTTTCATTCCTCCCTAAGAACATAACTGTAAAGTTTCAAGTCAATTGGTTAAAAAACAAAAAAGTTTTCCATACAACGGGTCAATTTTCGCTATAAATGGGCGTGGCTTCGCCTACTTTTGGTCAAAATAGTTTTCATTCCTCCCTAAGAACATAACTGTAATGTTTCAGGTCAATTGGTTAAAAAACAGATAAGATTTCCATACAACGGGTCAATTTGCTATAAGTGGGCGTGGCTACGCCCACTTTTGGTCAAAATAGTTTTAATGCTTCCCCAAGAACATAACTACGAAGTTTCAAGTCAATTGGTTGAAAAACAAAAAAGTTGTCCATACAACGACGTGAATATTGCTTCTCTTCCTCTTCTTCATTTTGTATGGGAGCTACCAGTTCCAGATGTCCAATCTCAATGAAACTTTCAGGCATGTAGTCGGACTATGTAGAACTACTATGTTTAAAATTTCAGCACTCTATTGTACAAAACAAAAAAGTTTTCCATACAACGATTCAAGTTTTGTTCACTTTTCTTCTTCTTTTCGTATGGGAGCTACCTGTTCCAATAATCCGATCATGCTGGTTCCGACGAATGATTCATCGTAATAAATTCTAAGACTCTGTGCAAAGTTTCAGCTCGATAGCTTCAAAACTGAGGGACTAGTTTGCATACACACAGACAGACAGACAGACCGACAGACAGACAGACGGACAGACGGACATGGCTAAATCAACTCGTCTTGTCGTCCTGATCAAGAATATATATACTTTATATAGTCGGAAATTAATATTTCGATCTGTTACAAACTCCGTGACAAAGTTAATATACTATTTCACATAAGTGAAAAGTATAAAAATTTAAATGTCTCTTAAGCTAAGGCATATTTTCGTCTGATAAGGTACTTCTTTTTCAATGATTTCGAGGATATTTTAGTTTTGATCAAAAAATTTTATTTCTTACGACTTTTCGTAAAATATGTTAATACCATCTGAAAGAGGAACAGATAAGCTTTCCATCGAGCTTTTAGTCGAAGAAGTCGGTCGAAGGATGCAAGAGTTATTAGCAAAAAACTAATCGGTGGTCAACACGATTCCGTCCTACTGCCGATTCTTTTCGCAAAGTACTTTTCTATATTTATAGTATTTATGGGAAAAAATTAAACGGAGTTTTTGTTTTTGTTAAAAACTATTAATTCTGAATGAAATGCCACCCATTTATGCAATTAAAACCAGTAAGGACGCTATCTTCAGCAAGGCTGAAGCTATAATACTTTTCACGTTGTGTCACTAAAAAAAACTGGTGCGTGGAGTCCCTCCGCGCGGATGAAGTAAAACTCCTACTTTAAAAATAAAAGCGGAGGTTGTTTCGATCTGCAGCGTTTTCTATAAGACCAATGTCACTCATTTTGATCTTTCGTTCAAAATCAGAAACGATTAAAATGTTCTTCAAAATAATTAAAAACACACAAAATTAAAAAAATGATATAAAAATCAAAAAATAATATAAAAAAAAATTATTGTCTCGACCAAGCATCGAACCCCGGACCTCTCGATTACCGGCCTTGTACTTTACCACTGGACCACTGACTTGATAATTGTTTGGGACAATATCGCAGTTTTGACTGTCACAATATAATAAAAGAGTTGAATACTAAAAAGAAATTATAAAAAAAACTAAAAAAGATTTTTCTGCTTCGACCGGGAGTCGAACCTGCAACATCTCGATTAGCAGCTTAGTCAACTACCACTGATCCTTGTTGGTTGTTTATTTCATGATAATATATACGTTTTGGAAGTCGAAGAAGAAGTTTTACTTGAAAAAAGTTTTGCCTTGACCGGGATTTGAACCTCTGACTTTCGGATTGCCGGTCATGTATTCTTCAACTGGACTATAGCCGCGTTTAAATTTTATTGACAATATTAAAGTTTTGATTGTCCTAACATAAATATAGCGTGAAATATTTAACGTTTAACGTTTTGGAAATCTGATAAGAAGTTTTACTTCAAAATAGTGTTCAATTTGAAATATCCTCATAGTCAATTTAGAATTCTTATTTTAAAAAATTATAGATCAGAAACTATTAAAATATTCTTAAAAATAATTAAAAATATACAAAATAATAAAAATATTATCAAAATCATAAATTAAAATAATTATTGTCTCGACCGGTCATCGATCCCAGGACCTTTCGATTGCCGGCCGTCTACTTTACCACTGCACCATTGACTTGATAATTTTTCTTGAACAATATCGAAGTTTTGATTGTCATTCTATAATTGACAAAAAAAATTATAAAAACCAGAAAAGTCTTTTTGCATCGATCGGGAGTCGAACTCGCAACATCTGGATTACCAGCTTAGTCAGCTACCACTAAGCCACCGATTTGGTTATTTTTTGAATGTCAATATTGATCTTTTAATTGTCACATTACAAAAATAGCGTTAAATATTTAACGTTTAACGCTTTGGAAGTCGAATAAGAAGTTTTACTTCAAAAACTAAATGAATAGTTTTCATGCCTCCCTAACAACATTACTGTAAAGTTTCAAGTCAATTGGTTAAAAAACAAAAAAGTTTTCCATACAACGCGTTGAAGTTTCGGTATAAGTGGGCGTAGCTATGCCTACTTTTGGTCTAAATAGTTTTCATTCCTCCCTAAGAACATAATTGTAAAGTTTCAAGTCAATTGGTTAAAAAACAAAAAAGTTTTCCATACAACGGTTGAAGTTTCGGTATAAGTGGGCGTAGCCATGCCCACTTTTGGTCAAAATAGTTTTCATTCCTCCCTAAGAACATAACTGTAAAGTTTCAAGTCAATTGGTTAAAAAACAAAAAAGTTTTCCATACAACGGGTCAATTTTCGCTATAAATGGGCGTGGCTTCGTCTACTTTTGGTCAAAATAGTTTTCATTCCTCCCTAAGAACATAACTATAATGTTTCAGGTCAATTGGTTAAAAAACAGATAAGATTTCCATACAACGGGTCAATTTGCTATAAGTGGGCGTGGCTATGCCCACTTTTGGTCAAAATAGTTTTAATACCTCCCCAAGAACATAACTACGAAGTTTCAAGTCAATTGGTTGAAAAACAAAAAAGTTGTCCATACAACGACGTGAATATTGCTTCTCTTCCTCTTCTTCATTTTGTATGGGAGCTACTAGTTCCAGATGTCCAATCTCAATGAAACTTTCAGGCATGTAGTCGGACTATGTAGAACTACTATGTTTAAAATTTCAGCACTCTATCATACAAAACAAAAAAGTTTTCCATACAACGATTCAAGTTCTGTTAATTTTTCTTCTTCTTTTCGTATGGGGGCTACCAGTTCCAGTGGTCCGATATGGCTGGATCCGACAAATGAGTTGACTGCCCGAATAAGAAGTCTATGTGCAAAATTTCAGCTCGATATCTTTAAAACTGTGGGGGGAGATTGTATATATACAGACAGACGGACAGACGGTCAGACGGACAGACGGACATGGCTAAATCAACTCGTCTTGTCGTCCTGATCAAGAATACATATACTTTATATAGTCGCAAGTGAATATTTCTTCAGCACAAAGTTATTATACTATTTCACGTACGTGAAAAGTATAAAAATTTAAATGTCTCTTAAGCTAAGGCATATTTTCGTCTGATAAGGTACTTCTTTTTCAATGATTTCGAGGATATTTTAGTTTTGATCAAAAAAACTTTATTTCTTACGACTTTTCGTAAAATATGTTAATGCCATCTGAAAGAGGAACAGATTAGCTTTCCATCGAGCTCTTAGTCGAAGAAGTCGGTCGAAGGATGCAAGAGTTATTAGCAAAAAACTAATCGGTGGTCAACACGTTTCCGTCCTACTGCCGATTCTTTTCATAAAATGCTTTTCTATAATTGTAGTATTTAATGGGAAAAAATTAAACGAATTTTTTGTCCATCTAAAAAACTATTAATTTTGAATAAAATGCCGCCTGTTTATGCAATTAAAAAAATTTAAATGTCTCTTATTAGATAAGGCATATTTTCGTCTGATAAGGTACTTCGTTTTCAATAATTTCGAGGATATTTTAGTTTTGATCAAAAAAATTGTATTTATTTATTTATTTATAACAATTGACTGGCATATTAAGTAAGTATAATTTATAATACAATTCAATAATATAATTTAATAATCATTAAAATTATGACATATAGTAAGAAAAAACCAAAAAGTAATATTCAAACTACGTTGAAAAATACAACAAGAATAATGTTTAAATAAATTCTAATAAGTCTCTGACCCGATGGAGGAAATTTATTTGCGCTATGCCAGCTATGCCCCAACTCACACATGGCTGTGTGGTCAGAGACTTAAAATGCAAAAAGCGCCGCCAGTCCATCCAAAAAACTATTATCCAAGCCGCTGTAAGCGATCAGCTTCGTGTAGGTAACGTAGAATGGTTGCATTAATTGTCATGAGAGAGATTTCAGGTGACAGGACGTGGTATATATTATTAAAATTAAAGCATAATACGCGAAACGGATCATGAAGAGCAAAGTTAGTTGTACATCTGTGCAAGAATATAGGCACAAAGTTTCTAGATGTGCGCCGCGGGACGCTAAAACTAATCCAACTGAGTAGGTCTGAGGAATCAACTAAACCAATAACCAATTTATGGAGAAAAACAGCCCGTAAAACAATCCTGCGATTTGCTAGAGACGGAAGGTCAATGAGAAGGAGCCTGTCGTGGTATGATGGTAATCTGGTACGACTTTTCGTAAAAAATGTTAAAGCCAACTGAAAGAGGAATAGATAAGCTTTCCATCGAGCTTTTAGTCGAAGAAGTCGGTCGAAGGATGCAAGAGTTATTAGCAAAAAACTAATCGGTGGTCAACACATTTCCGTCCTACTGCCGATTCTTTTCGCAAAATGCTTTTCTATAATTGTAGTATTTAATGGGAAAAAATTAAACGGAGTTTTTGTCCAGGTAAAAAAACTATTAATTCTGAATAAAATGCCACCCATTTATGCAATTAAAAAAATTTAAATGTCTCTTATTAGATAAGGCATATTTTTGTCTGAAAAGGTACTTTGTTTTCAATGATTTCGAGGATATTTTAGTTTTGATCAAAAAAATTTTATTTCATACGACTTTTCGTAAAAAATGTTAATGCCAACTGAAAGAGGAACAGATAAGCTTTCCATCGAGCTCTTAGTCGAAGAAGTCGGTCGAAGGATGCAAGAGTTATTAGCAAAAAACTAATCGGTGGTCAACACGTTTCCGTCCTACTGCCGATTCTTTTCGCAAAATGCTTTTCTATAATTGTAGTATTTAATGGGAAAAAATTAAACGAATTATTTGTCCATCTAAAAAACTATTAATTCTGAATAAAATGCCACCCAATTATGCAATTAAAAAAATTTTAATGTCTCTTATTAGATAAGGCATAATTTTGTCTGATAAGGTACTTCGTTTTCAATGATTTCGAGGATATTTTAGTTTTGATCAAAAAAATTTTATTTCTTACGACTTTTCGTAAAATATGTTAATGCCATCTGAAGGAGGAACAGATAAGCTTTCCATCAAGCTTTTAGTCGAAGAAGTCGGTCGAAGGATGCAAGAGTTATAAGCAAAAAACTAATCGGTGGTCAACACGAATCCGTCCTACTGCCGATTCTTTTCGCAAAATGCTTTTCTATAATTATAGTATTTAATGGGAAAAAATTAAACGAATTTTTTGTCCATCTAAAAAACTATTAATTCTGAATAAAATGCCACCCAATTATGCAATTAAAAAATTTTAAATGTCTCTTATTAGATAAGGCATATTTTCGTATGATAAGGCACTTCGCCTTCAATGATTTCGAGGATATTTTAGTTATGATCAAAAAAATTTTATTTCATACGACTTTTCGTAAAAAATGTTAATGCCAACTGCAAGAGGAACAGATAAGCTTTCCATCGAGCTCTTAGTCGAAGAAGTCGGTCGAAGGATGCAAGAGTTAATAGCAAAAAACTAATCGGTGGTCAACGCGTTTCCGTCCTACTGCCGATTCTTTTCGCAAAATGCTTTTCTGTAATTGTAGTATTTAATGGGAAAAAATTAAACGAATTTTTTGTCCATCTAAAAAACTATTAATTCTGAATAAAATGCCACCCATTTATGCAATTAAAAAAATGTAAATGTCTCTTATTAGATAAGGCATATTTTCGTCTGATAAGGTACTTCGTCTTCAATGATTTCGAGGATATTTTAATTTTGATCAAAAAAATTTTATTTCATACGACTTTTCGTAAAAAATGTTAATGCCAACTGCAAGAGGAACAGATAAGCTTTCCATCGAGCTCTTAGTCGAAGAAGTCGGTCGAAGGATGCAAGAGTTATAAGCAAAAAACTAATCGGTGGTCAACACGAATCCGTCCTACTGCCGATTCTTTTCGCAAAATGCTTTTCTATAATTATAGTATTTAATGGGAAAAAATTAAACGAATTTTTGTCCATCTAAAAACTATTAATTTTGAATAAAATGCCGCCTGTTTATGCAATTAAAAAAATTAAAATGTCTCTTATTAGATAAGGCATATTTTCGTCTGATAAGGTGCTTCGTTTTCAATGATTTCGAGGATATTTTAGTTTTGATCAAAAAAAATTTATTTCTTACGACTTTTCGTAAAATATGTTAATGCCATCTGAAAGAGGAACAGATAAGCTTTCCATCGAGCTCTTAGTCGAAGAAGTCGGTCGAAGGATGCAACAGTTATTAGAAAAAAACTAATCGGTGGTCAACACGTTTCCGTCCTACTGCCGATTCTTTTCGCAAAATGCTTTTTTATAATTGTAGTATTTAATGGGAAAAAATTAAACGAATTTTTTGTCCATGTAAAAAAACTATTAATACTGAATAAAATGCCACCCATTTATGCAATTAAAAAAATTTAAATGTCACTTATTAGATAAGGCATATTTTCGTCTGATAAGGTACTTCTTCTTCAATGATTTCGAGGATAATTTAGTTTTGATCAAAAAAATTTTATTTCTTACGACTTTTCGTAAAAAATGTTAATGCCAACTGGAAGAAGAATAGATAAGCTTTCCATCGAGCTCTTAGTCGAAGAAGTCGGTCGAAGGATGCAAGAGTTATTAGCAAAAAACTAATCGGTGGTCAACACGAATCCGTCCTACTGCCGATTCTTTTCGCAAAATGCTTTTCTATAATTATAGTATTTAATGGGAAAAAATTAAACGAATTTTTTGTCCATCTAAAAAACTATTAATTCTGAATAAAATGCCACCCATTTATGCAATTAAAAAAATTTAAATGTCTCTTATTAGATAAGGCATATTTTCGTCTGATAAGGTACTTCGTCTTCAATGATTTCGAGGATATTTTAGTTTTGATCAAAAAAATTTTATTTCATACGACTTTTCGTAAAAAATGTTAATGCCAACTGCAAGAGGAACAGATAAGCTTTCCATCGAGCTCTTAGTCGAAGAAGTCGGTCGAAGGATGCAAGAGTTATTAGAAAAAAACTAATCGGTGGTCAACACGTGTCCGTCCTACTGCCGATTCTTTTCGCAAAATGCTTTTTTATAATTGTAGTATTTAATGGGAAAAAATTAAACGAATTTTTTGTCCATGTAAAAAAACTATTAATTCTGAATAAAATGCCACCCATTTATGCAATTAAAAAAATTTAAATGTCTCTTATTAGATAAGGCATATTTTCGTCTGATAAGGTACTTCTTCTTCAATAATTTCGAGGATAATTTAGTTTTGATCAAAAAAATTTTATTTCTTACGACTTTTCGTAAAAAATGTTAATGCCAACTAAAAGAAGAATAGATAAGCTTTCCATCGAGCTCTTAGTCGAAGAAGTCGGTCGAAGGATGCAAGAATTATTAGCAAAAAACTAATCGGTGGTCAACACGATTCCGTCCTACTGCCGATTCTTTTCGCAAAGTTTTTTTCTATAATTATAGTATTCAATGGGAAAAAATTAAACGGAGTTTTTGTCCATGTAAAAAAACTATTAATTCTGAATAAAATGCCACCCATTTATGCAATTAAAAAAATTTAAATGTCTCTTATTAGATAAGGCATATTTTCGTATGATAAGGTACTTCTTTTTCAATGCTTTCGAGGATATTTAATTTTGATCAAAATAATTTTATGTCTTACGATTTTTCGTAAAATATGATAATGCCATCTGAAAGAGGAATAGATAAGCTTTCCATCGAGCTTTTAGTCGAAGAAGTCGGTCGAAGGATGCAAGAGTTATAAGCAAAAAACTAACCGGTGGTCAACACGAATCCGTCCTACTGCCGATTCTTTTCGCAAAATGCTTTTCTATAATTATAGTATTTAATGGGAAAAAATTAAATGAATTTTTTGTCCATCTAAAAATCTATTAGTTTTGAATAAAGTGCCGCCTGTATATGCAATTAAAAAAATTAAAATGTCTCTTATTAGATAAGGCATATTTTCGTCTGATAAGGTGCTTCGTTTTCAATGATTTCGAGGATATTTTAGTTTTGATCAAAAAAAATTTATTTCTTACGACTTTTCGTAAAATATGTTAATGCCATCTGAAAGAGGAACAGATAAGCTTTCCATCGAGCTTTTAGTTGAAGAAGTCGGTCGAAGGATGCAAGAGTTATTAGCAAAAAACTAATCGGTGGTCAACACGTTTCCGTCCTACTGCCGATACTTTTCGCAAAATGCTTTTCTATAATTATAGTATTTAATGGGAAAAAATTAAACGAATTTTTTGTCCATCTAAAAAACTATTAATTGTGAATAAAATCCCACCCATTTATGCAATTAAAAAAATTAAAATGTCTCTTATTAGATAAGGCATATTTTCGTCTGATAAGGTACTTCGTCTTCAATGATTTCGAGGATATTTTAGTTTTGATCAAAAAAATTTTATTTCTTACGACTTTTCGTAAAATATGATAATGCCATCTGAAAGAGGAACAGATAAGCTTTCCATCGAGCTCTTAGTCGAAGAAGTCGGTCGAAGGATGCAAGAGTTATTAGCAAAAAACTAATCGGTGGTCAACACGTTTCCGTCCTACTGCCGATTCTTTTCGCAAAATGCTTTTCTATAATTGTAGTATTAAATAGGAAAAAATTAAACGAATTTTTTGTCCATCTAAAAAACTATTAATTCTGAATAAAATGCCGCCTGTTTATGAAATTTAAAAAATTTAACTGTCTCTTATTAGATAAGGCATATTTTCGTCTGATAAGGTACTTCGTTTTAAATGATTTCGAGGATATTTTAGTTTTGATCAAAAAAATTTTATTTCTTACGACTTTTCGTAAAATATGTTAATGCCATCTGAAAGAGGAACAGATAAGCTTTCCATCGAGCTTTTAGTCGAAGAAGTCGGTCGAAGGATGCAAAAGCAAAAAACTAATCGGTGGTCAACACGAATCCGTCCTACTGCCGATTCTTTTCGCAAAATGCTTTTCTATAATTATAGTATTTAATGGGAAAAAATTAAACGAATTTTTTGTCCATCTAAAAAACTATTAATTTTGAATAAAATGCCGCTTGTTTATGCAATTAAAAAAATTAAAATGTCTCTTATTAGATGAGGCATATTTTCGTCTGATAAGGTGCTTCGTTTTCAATGATTTCGAGGATATTTTAGTTTTGATCAAAAAAAATTTATTTCTTACTTTTCGTAAAATATGTTAATGCCATCTGAAAGAGGAACAGATAAGCTTTCCATCAAGCTTTTAGTCGAAGAAGTCGGTCGAAGGATGCAAGAGTTATAAGCAAAAAACTAATCGGTGGTCAACACGAATCCGTCCTACTGCCGATTCTATTCGCAAAATGCTTTTCTATAATGATAGTATTTAATGGGAAAAAATTAAACGAATTTTTTGTCCATCTAAAAAACTATTAATTTTGAATAAAATGCCGCCTGTATATGCAATTAAAAAAATTAAAATGTCTCTTATTAGATAAGGCATATTTTCGTCTGATAAGGTGCTTCGTTTTCAATGATTTCGAGGATATTTTAGTTTTGATCAAAAAAAATTTATTTCTTACGACTTTTCGTAAAATATGTTAATGCCATCTGAAAGAGGAACAGATAAGCTTTCCATCGAGCTTTTAGTTGAAGAAGTCGGTCGAAGGATGCAAGAGTTATTAGCAAAAAACTAATCGGTGGTCAACACGTTTCCGTCCTACTGCCGATTCTTTTCGCAAAATGCTTTTCTATAATTATAGTATTTAATGGGAAAAAATTAAACGAATTTTTTGTCCATCTAAAAAACTATTAATTGTGAATAAAATGCCACCCATTTATGCAATTAAAAAAATTAAAATGTCTCTTATTAGATAAGGCATATTTTCGTCTGATAAGGTACTTCTTCTTCAATGATTTCGAGGATATTTTAGTTTTGATCAAAAAAATTTTATTTCTTACGACTTTTCGTAAAATATGTTAATGCCATCTGAAAGAGGAAAAGATAAGCTTTCCATCGAGCTTTTAGTCGAAGAAGTCGGTCGAAGGATGCAAGAGGTATTAGCAAAAAACTTATTGGTGGTCAACATGAATCCGTCCTACTGCCGATTCTTTTCGCAAAATGCTTTTCTATAATTAAAGTATTTAATGGGAAAAAATTAAACGAATTTTTTGTCCATCTAAAAAACTATTAATTCTGAATAAAATGCCACCCATTTATGCAATTAAAAAATTTAAATGTCTCTTATTAGATAAGGCATATTTTCGTCTGATAAGGTACTTCTTCTTCAATGATTTCGAGGATAGCAAAAAACTAATCGATGGTCAACACGTTTCCGTCCTACTGCCGATTCTTTTCGCAAAATGCTTTTCTATAATTGTAGTATTTAATGGGAAAAAATTAAACGAATTTTTTGTCCATCTAAAAAACTATTAATTCTGAATAAAATGCCGCCTGTTTATGCAATTATAAAAATTAAAATGTCTCTTATTAGATAAGGCATATTTTCGTCTGATAAGGTGCTTCGTTTTCAATGATTTCGAGGATATTTTAGTTTTGATCAAAAAAATTTTTTTTCTTATGACTTTTCGTAAAAAATGTTAATGCCATTTGAAAGAGGAACAGATAAGCTTTCCATCGAGCTTTTAGTCGAAGAAGTCGGTCGAAGGATGCAAGAGTTATTAGCAAAAAACTAATCGGTGGTCAACACGTTTCCGTACTACTGCCGATTCTTTTCGCAAAATGCTTTTCTATAATTGTTGTATTTAATGGGAAAAAATTAAACGGAGTTTTTGTCCATGTAAAAAAACTTTTAATTCCATGTAAAAAAAACTATTAATTCTGAATAAATGCCACCCATTTATGCAATTAAAAAAATTTAAATGTCTCTTATTAGATAAGGCATATTTTCGTCTGATAAGGTATTTCGTTTTCAATGATTCCGAGGATATTTTAGTTTTGATCAAAAAAATTTTATTTCTTACGACTTTTCGTAAAAAATGTTAATGCCAACTGAAAGAGGAATAGATAAGCTTTCCATCGAGCTCTTAGTCCAAGAAGTCGGTCGAAGGATGCAAGAGTTATTAGCAAAAAACTAATCGGTGGTCAACACGTTTCCGTCCTACTGCCGATTCTTTTCGCAAAATGCTTTTCTATAATTGTAGTATTTAATGGGAAAAAATTAAACGAATTTTTTGTCCATGTAAAAAAACTATTAATTCTGATTAAAATCCCACCCATTTATGCAATTAAAAAAATTTAAATGTCTCTTATTAGATAAGGCATATTTTCGTCTGATAAGGTACTTCTTCTTCAATGATTTCGAGAATAGCAAAAAACTAATCGATGGTCAATACGTTTCCGTCCTACTGCCGATTCTTTTCGCAAAATGCTTTTCTATAATTGTAGTATTTAATGGGAAAAAATTAAACGAATTTTTTGTCCATCTAAAAAACTATTAATTCTGAATAAAATGCCGCTTGTTTATGCAATTAAAAAAATTAAAATGTCTCTTATTAGATAAGGCATATTTTCGTCTCATAAGGTACTTCTTCTTCAATAATTTCGAGGATATTTTAGTTTTGATCAAAAAAATTTTATTTCTTACGACTTTTCGTAAAAAATGTTAATGCCAACTGAAAGAGGAATAGATAAGCTTTCCATCGAGCTCTTAGTCGAAGAAGTCGGTCGAAGGATGCAAGAGTTATTAGCAAAAAACTAATCGGTGGTCAACACGTTTCCGTCCTACTGCCGATTCTTTTCGCAAAATGCTTTTCTATAATTGTAGTATTTAATGGGAAAAAATTAAACGAATTTTTTGTCCATGTAAAAAAACTATTAATTCTGATTAAAATCCCACCCATTTATGCAATTAAAAAAATTTAAATGTCTCTTATTAGATAAGACATATTTTCGTATGATAAGGTACTTCGTTTTCAATAATTTCGAGGATATTTTAGTTTTGATCAAAAAAATTTTATTTATTTATTTATTTATAACAATTGACTGTCATATTAAGTAAGTATAATTTATAATACAATTCAATAATATAATTTAATAATCATTAAAATTATGAAATATAGTAAGAAAAAACCAAAAAGTAATATTCAAACTACGTTGAAAAATACAACAAGAATAATGTTTAAATAAATTCTAATAAGTCTCTGACCCGATGGAGGAAATTTATTTGCGCTATGCCAGCTATGCCCCAACTCACAGCCATGTGTGGTCAGAGACTTAAAATGCAAAAAGCGCCGCCAGTCCATCCAAAAAACTATTATCCAAGCCGCTGTAAGCGATCAGCTTCGTGTAGGTAACGTAGAATGGTTGCATTAATTGTTATGAGAGAGATTTCAGGTGACAGGACGTGGTATATATTATTAAAATTAAAGCATAATACGCGAAACGAATCATGAAGCGCAAAGTTAGTTGTACATCTGTGCAAGAATATAGGCACAAAGTTTCTAGATGTGCCCCGCGGGACGCTAAAACTAATCCGACTGAGTAGGTCTGAGGAATCAACTAACCCAATAAACAATATATGGAGAAAAACAGCCCGTAAAACAATCCTGCGATTTGCTAGAGACGGAAGGTCAATGAGAAGGAGCCTGTCATGGTATGATGGTAATCTGGTACGACTTTTCGTAAAAAATGTTAATGCCAACTGAAAGAGGAATAGATAAGCTATCCATCGAGTTCTTAGTCGAAGAAGTCTGTCGAAGGATGCAAGAGTTATTAGCAAAAAACTAATCGGTGGTCAACACGTTTCCGTCCTACTGCCGATTCTTTTCGCAAAGTACTTTTCTATAATTGTAGTATTTAATGGGAAACAATTAAACGGAGTTTTTGTTTATGTAAAAAACTATTAATTCTGAATAAAATGCCACCCATTTATGCAATTAAAAAAATTTAAATGTCTCTTATTAGATAAGGCATATTTTCTTCTAATAAGGTACTTCTTTTTCAATGATTTCGAGGATATTTTAGTTTTGATCAAAAAAATTTTATTTCTTACGACTTTTCGTAAAAAACTTTAATGCAGACTGAAAGAGGAACAGATAAGCTTTCCATCGAGCTCTTAGTCGAAGAAGTCGGTCGGATAAGGCAATTTTCGTCTGATAAGGTACTTCTTCTTCAATGATTTCGAGGATAGCAAAAAACTAATCGATGGTCAACACGTTTCCGTCCTACTGCCGATTCTTTTCGCAAAATGCTTTTCTATAATTGTAGTATTTAATGGGAAAAAATTAAACGAATTTTTTGTCCATCTAAAAAACTATTAATTCTGAATAAAATCCCGCTTGTTTATGCAATTAAAAAAATTAAAATGTCTCTTATTAGATAAGGCATATTTTCGTCTGATAAGGTACTTCTTCTTCAATAATTTCGAGGATATTTTAGTTTTGATCAAAAAAATGTTATTTCTTACGACTTTTCGTAAAAAATGTTAATGCCAACTGAAAGAGGAATAGATAAGCTTTCCATCGAGCTCTTAGTCGAAGAAGTCGGTCGAAGGATGCAAGAGTTATTAGCAAAAAACTAATCGGTGGTCAACACGTTTCCGTCCTACTGCCGATTCTTTTCGCAAAATGCTTTTCTATAATTGTAGTATTTAATGGGAAAAAATTAAACGAATTTTTTGTCCATGTAAAAAAACTATTAATTCTGATTAAAATCCCACCCATTTATGCAATTAAAACCAGTAAGGGCGGTATAGTCGAGTATACTCGACAATATAATACCCTGCACACATGGTGGGCGGTGCCACACCCTCAATCTACAAAAACGTATTGATCTGACGTCGCCTATTCAAATAGTGTTCAATATATCAAGAAAATCGGTCAAAAAATGTGGATTTTACGAAAAATTTACGTTTGTGGGTCTCTGAGGGGAAGCCATCAAAGAGAGGGGAAATTTGTGGTATGCAGTTTTTAAGATGTATTATCACTGAGCTTGTATACAAAATTTCAGGATCATACCTTTGTTAGTTTTGGAGATATAGCTTTTTTAAGAACAATACTAGGGGAGGGGAAATTATGGGGAGGGGGTAAAATTGTGGTATGCAGTTTTGTAGAGTTACTCATACTGAGTCTACATACCGACTTTCATGTTTCTATCTCTTTGGATGCTCGACTTATAGCGTTTTCAAAAAGTAGGTGGTGCTGGATGGGCGGGAAGGAGTGGGCGTGGCACAAAACCATTCAAACTTGATCTGCTGCCGAGCATCACGAGTCTACCCACCAAATTTCAAGTCTCTAGCTCTTATAGTTTCCGAGAACCATTGGTGAGGACGGACGGACAGACGGACGGACATGGCTTAATCAACTTCTCTTATCGTCCCGATCAAGAATATATATACTTTATGGGGTCCCCCGACCCTCCTTCTGTGCGTTACATACATTTGGCTTTTGCACAAACACAATATACCCTGATACACAGTATGTGTACAGGGTATAAAAATTTAAATGTCTCTTATTAGATAAGACATATTTTCGTATGATAAGGTACTTCGTTTTCAATGATTTCGAGGATATTTTAGTTTTGATCAAAAAAATTTTATTTATTTATTTATTTATAACAATTGACTGTCATATTAAGTAAGTATAATTTATAATACAATTCAATAATATAATTTAATAATCATTAAAATTATGAAATATAGTAAGAAACCAGTAAGGACGCTATCTTCAGCAAGGCTGAAGCTATAATACTTTTCATGTTGTGTCACTAAAAAACTAAATGAATAGTTTTCATGCCTCCCTAACAACATAACTGTAAGGTTTCAAGTCAAGGTTAAAAAACAAAAAAGTTTTCCATACAGCGGTTCAAGTTTTGCGATAAGTGGGCGTAGCCATGCCCAGTTTTGGTCAAAATAGTTTTCATTCCTCCCTAAGAAGATAACTGTAAGGTTTCAAGTCAATTGGTCAATTTTCGCTTAAAAAAAAGGCGTGGGCACGCCCACTTTTGGTCAAAATTGTTTTCATTCCTCCCTAAGAACATAACTGTAAAGTTTCAAGTCAATTGGTTAAAAAACACAAAAGTTTTCCATACAACGGGTCAAATTTCGCTATAAAAGGGCGTTGCCACGCCCACTTTTGGTCAAAATAGTTTTCATTCCTCCCTAAGAACATAACTGTAAAGTTTCAAGTCAATTCGTTGAAAAACAAAAAAGTTTTCCATACAACGGGTCAATTTTTGCTATAAGTGGGCGTGGCTACGCCCACTTTTGGTCAACATTGTTTTCATTCCTCCCTAAGAACATAACTGTAAAGTTTCAAGTCAATTGGTTAAAAAACAAAAAAGTTTTCCATACAACGGGTCAAATTTCACTATAAAAGGGCGTGGCCGCGCCCACTTTTGGTCAAAATTGTTTTCATTCCTCCCTAAGAACATAACTGTAAAGTTTCAAGTCAATTGGTTAAAAAACACAAAAGTTTTCCATACAACGGGTCAAATTTCGCTATAAAAGGGCGTGGCTACGCCCACTTTTGGTCAAAATAGTTTTCATTCCTTCCAAAGAACATAACTGTAAAGTTTCAAGTCAATTCGTTGAAAAACAAAAAAGTTTTCCATACAACGGGTCAATTTTTGCTATAAGTGGGCGTGGCTACGCCCATTTTTGGTCAAAATAGTTTTCATTCCTCCCTAAGAACATAACTGTAAAGTTTCAAGTCAATTGGTTAAAAAACAAAAAAGTTTTCCATACAACGGGTCAATTTTCGCTATAAGTGGGCGTGGCTACGCGTGGCTACGCCCACTTTTGGTCAAAATAGTTTTCATTCCTTCCTAAGAACATAACTTTAAAATTTCAAGTCAATTGGTTAAAAAACAAAAAAGTTTTTCATACAACGGGTCCATTTTCGCTAGAAGTGGGCGTGGCTACGCGTGGCTACGCCCATTTTTGGTCAAAATAGTTTTAATTCCTCACCAAGAATATATCTTTAAAATTTCAAGTCAATTGGTTGAAAAACAAAAAAGTTGTCCATACAACGACGTGAATATTGCTTCTCTTCCTCTTCTTCATTTTGTATGGGAGCTACCAGTTCCAGATGTCCAATCTCATTGAAACTTTCAGGCATGTAGTCGGACTATGTAGAACTACTATGTTTAAAATTTCAGCACTCTATCATACAAAACAAAAAACTGTTCCATACAACGACTCAAGTTTTGTTAATTTTTCTTCTTCTTTTCGTATGGGGGCTACCAGTTCCAGTGGTCCGATATGGCTGGATCCGACAAATGAGTTGATCGCACAAATAAGCAGTCTCTGTGCAAAATTTCAGCTCAATATCTTCAAAACTGTGGGAGGAGATTGTATATATACAGACAGACGGACGGACAGACGGACAGACGGACATGGCTAAATCAACTCGTCTTGTCGTCCTGATCAAGAATATATACACTTTATATAGTCGGAAATGAATATTTCGATCTGTTACAAACTTCAGCACAAAGTTATTATACTATTTCACATACGTGAAAAGTATAAAAACCAAAAAGTAATATTCAAACTACGTTGAAAAATACAACAAGAATAATGTTTAAATAAATTCTAATAAGTCTCTGACCCGATGGAGGAAATTTATTTGCGCTATGCCAGCTATGCCCCAACTCACAGCCATGTGTGGTCAGAGATTTAAAATGCAAAAAGCGCCGCCAGTCCATCCAAAAAACTATTATCCAAGCCGCTGTAAGCGATCAGCTTCGTGTAGGTAACGTAGAATGGTTGCATTAATTGTTATGAGAGAGATTTCAGGTGACAGGACGTGGTATATATTATTAAAATTAAAGCATAATACGCGAAACGGATCATGAAGCGCAAAGTTAGTTGTACATCTGTGCAAGAATATAGGCACAAAGTTTCTAGATGTGCCCCGCGGGACGCTAAAACTAATCCGACTGAGTAGGTCTGAGGAATCAACTAACCCAATAAACAATATATGGAGAAAAACAGCCCGTAAAACAATCCTGCGATTTGCTAGAGACGGAAGGTCAATGAGAAGGAGCCTGTCATGGTATGATGGTAATCTGGTACGACTTTTCGTAAAAAATGTTAATGCCAACTGAAAGAGGAATAGATAAGCTATCCATCGAGTTCTTAGTCGAAGAAGTCGGTAGATGGATGCAAGAGTTATTAGCAAAAAACTAATCGGTGGTCAACACGTTTCCGTCCTACTGCCGATTCTTTTCGCAAAGTACTTTTCTATAATTGTAGTATTTTATGGGAAAAAATTAAACGGAGTTTTTGTTTATGTAAAAAACTATTAATTCTGAATAAAATGCCACCCATTTATGCACTTAAAAAAATTTAAATGTCTCTTATTAGATAAGGCATATTTTCGTCTGATAAGGTACTTCTTTTTCAATGATTTCGAGGATATTTTAGTTTTGAACAAAAAAATTTTATTTCTTACGACTTTTCGTAAAGTATGTTAATGCCATCTGAAAGAGGAACAGATAAGCTTTCCATCGAGCTCTTAGTCGAAGAAGTCGGTCGAAGGATGCAAGAGTGATTAGTAAAAAACTAATCGGTGGTCAACACGTTTCCGTCCTACTGCCGATTCTTTTCGCAAAATGCTTTTCTATATTTGTAGTATTTAATGGGAGAAAATTAAACGAATTTTTTGTCCATGTAAAAAAACTATTAATTCTGAATAAAATGCCACCCATTTATGCATTTAAAAAAATTTAAATGTCTCTTATTAGATAAGGCATATTTTCGTCTGATAAGGTATTTCGTTTTAGTTAGTTAGTTTTGATCAAAAAAATTTTTTTTCTTACGACTTTTCGTAAAAAATGTTAATGCCCTCCGAAAGAGCTTTTAGTCGAAAAAGTCGGTCGAAGGGTGCAAGAGGTATTAGCAAAAAACCAATCGGTGGTCAACACGATTCCGTCCTACTGCCAATTCTTTTTGCAAAGTACTTTTCTATAATTATAGTATTTAATGGGAAAAAATTAAACGGAGTTTTTTTTTATGTAAAAAACTATTAATTCTGAATAAAATGCCGCCTGTTTATTCAATTAAAAAAATTTAAATGTCTCTTATTAGATAAGGCATATTTTCGTCTGATAAGGTACTTCGTTTTCAATGATTTCGACGACTTTTCGTAAAAAATGTTATTGCCATCTGAAAGAGGAACAGATAAGCTTTCCATCGAGCTCTTAGTCGAAGAAATCGGTCGAAGGATTCAAGAGTTATTAGCAAAAAACTAATCGGTGGTCAACACGTTTCCGTCCTACTGCCGATTCTTTTCGCAAAATGCTTTTTTATAATTGTAGTATTTAATAGGAAAAAAATAAACGAATTTTTTTTCCATGTAAAAAAACTATTAATTCTGAATAAAATGCCACCCATTTATGCAATTAAAAAAATTTATATGTCTCTTATTAGATAAGGCATTTTTTCGTATGATAAATTACTTCTTTTTCAATGATTTCGAGGATATTTTAGTTTTGATCAAAAAAATTTTATTTCTTACGACTTTTCGTAAAATATGTTAATGCCATCTGAAAGAGGAACAGATAAGCTTTCCATCGAGCTCTTAGTCGAAGAAGTCGGTCGAAGGATGCAAGAGTTATTAGTAAAAAACTAATCGGTGGTCAACACGTTTCCGTCCTACTGCCGATTCTTTTCGCAAAATGCTTTTCTATATTTGTAGTATTTAATGGGAGAAAATTAAACGAATTTTTTGTCCATGTAAAAAAACTATTAATTCTGAATAAAATGCCACCCATTTATGCAATTAAAAAAATTTAAATGTCTCTTATTAGATAAGGCATATTTTCGTCTGATAAGGTACTTCTTTTTCAATGATTTCGAGGATATTTTAGTTTTGATCAAAAAAATTTTATTTCTTACGACTTTTCGTAAAGTATGTTAATGCCATCTGAAAGAGGGACAGATAAGCTTTCCATCGAGCTCTTAGTCGAAGAAGTCGGTCGAAGGATGCAAGAGTTATCAGTAAAAAACTAATCGGTGGTCAACACGTTTCCGTCCTACTGCCGATTCTTTTCGCAAATTGCTTTTCTATATTTGTAGTATTTAATGGGAGAAAATTAAACGAATTTTTTGTCCATGTAAAAAAACTATTAATTCTGAATAAAATGCCACCCAATTATGCATTTAAAAAAATTTAAATGTCTCTTATTAGATACGGCATATTTTCGTCTGATAAGGTATTTCGTTTTCAGTGATTTCGAGGATATATTAGTTTTGATCAAAAAAATTTTTTTTCTTACGACTTTTCGTAAAAAATGTTAATGCCATCTGAAAGAGCTTTTAGTCGAAAAAGTCGGTCGAAGGATGCAAGAGGTATTAGCAAAAAACCAATCGGTGGTCAACACGATTCCGTCCTACTGCCAACTCTTTTTGCAAAGTACTTTTCTATAATTATAGTATTTAATGGGAAAAAATTAAACGGAGTTTTTTTTTATGTAAAAAACTATTAATTCTGAATAAAATGCCGCCTGTTTATTCAAATAAAAAAATTTAAATGTCTCTTATTAGATAAGGCATAATTTCGTCTGATAAGGTACTTCGTTTTCAATGATTTCGAGGATATTTTAGTTTTGATCACAAAAATTTTTTTCTTACAACTTTTCGTAAAAACTGGTATTGCCATCTGAAAGAGGAACAGATAAGCTTTCCATCGAGCTCTTAGTTGAAGAAATCGGTCGAAGGATTCAAGAGTTATTAGCAAAAAACTAATCGGTGGTCAACACGTTTCCGTCCTACTGCCGATTCTTTTCGCAAAATGCTTTTTTATAATTGTAGTATTTAATGGGAAAAAATTAAACGAATATTTTTTCCATATAAAAAAACTATTAATTCTGAATAAAATGCCACCCATTTATGCAATTAAAAAAATTTATATGTCTCTTATTAGATAAGGCATATTTTCGTATGATAAATTACTTCTTTTTCAATGATTTCGAGGATATTTTAGTTTTGATCAAAAAAATTTTATTTCTTACGACTTTTCGTAAAATATGTTAATGCCATCTGAAAGAGGAACAGATAAGCTTTCCATCGAGCTCTTAGTCGAAGAAGTCGGTCGAAGGATGCAAGAGTTATTAGCAAAAAACTAATCGGTGGTCAACACGTTTCCGTCCTACTGCCGATTCTTTTCGCAAAATGCTTTTCTATATTTGTAGTATTTAATGGGAGAAAATTAAACAAATTTTTGTCCATGTAAAAAAACTATTAATTCTGAATAAAATGCCACTCATTTATGCATTTAAAAAAAATTTAAATGTCTGTTATTAGATAAGGCATATTTTCCTCTGATAAGGTATTTCGTTTTCAATGATTTCGAGTATATTTTAGTTTTGATCAAAAAAATTTTTTTTCTTACGACTTTTCGTAAAAAATGTTAATGCCATCTGAATGAGGAACAGATAAGCTTTCCATCGAGTTTTTAGTCGAAGAAGTCGGTCGAAGGATGCAAGAGTTATTAGCAAAAAACCAATTGGTGGTCAACACGATTCCGTCCTACTGCCAATTCTTTTTGCAAAGTACTTTTCTATAATTATAGTATTTAATGGGAAAAAATTAAACGGAGCTTTTTTTTATGTAAAAAATTATTAATTCTGAATTAAATGCCGCCTGTTTATGCAATTAAAAAAATTTAAATGTCTCTTATTAGATAAGTCATATTTTCGTCTGATAAGGTACTTCGTTTTCAATGATTTCGAGGATATTTTAGTTTTGATCAAAAAAATTTGTTTTCGTACGACATTTCGTAAAAAATATTATTGCCATCTGAAAGAGGAACAGATAAGCTTTCCATCGAGCTCTTAGTCGAAGAAATCGGTTGAAGGATGCAAGAGTTATTAGCAAAAAACTAATCGGTGGTCAACACGTTTCCGTCCTACTGCCGATTCTTTTCGCAAAATGCTTTTTTATAATTGTAGTATTTAATGGGAAAAAATTAAACGAATTTTTTGTCCATGTAAAAAAACTATTAATTCTGAATAAAATGCCACCCATTTATGCAATTAAAAAAATTTATATGTCTCTTAATAGATAAGGCATATTTTCGTCTGATAAGGTACTTCTTCTTCAATGATTTCGAGCATATTTTAGTTTTGATCAAAAAAATTTTATTTCTCATAACTTTTCGTAAAATATGTTAATGCCATCTGAAAGAGGAACAGATAAGCTTTCCATCGAGCTCTTAGTCGAAGAAGTCGGTCGACGGATACAAGAGTTATTAGCAAAAAAACTAATCGGTGGTCAACACGTTTCCGTCCTACTGCCGATTCTTTTCGCAAAGTACTTTTCTATAATTGTCGTATTTCATGGGAAAAAATTAAACGAAGAATTTTGTCCATGTAAAAAACTATTAATTCTGAATAAAATGCCACCCATTTATGAAATTAAAAAAATTTAAATGTCTCTTATTAGATAAGGCATATTTTCGTCTGATAAGGTTCTTCGTTTTCAATGACTTTGAGGACATTTTAGTTTTGATCAAAAAAATTTTATTTTTTACGACTTTTCGTAAAAAATGTTAATGCCAACTGAAAGAGGAACAGATAAGCTTTCCATCGAGCTCTTAGTCGAAGAAGTCGGTCGAAGGATGCAAGAGTTATTAGCAAAAAACTAATCGGTGGTCAACACGATTCCGTCCTACTGCCGATTCTTTTCGCAAAGTACTTTTCTATAATTCTAGTATTTAATGGGAAAAAATTAAACGGAGTTTTTGTCCATGTAAAAAAACTATTAATTCTGAATAAAATGCCACCCATTTATGCAATTAAAAAAATTTAAATGTCTCTTATTAGATAAGGCATATTTTCGTCTGATAAGGTACTTCGTTTTCAATGATTTCGAGGATATTTTAGTTTTGATCAAAAAAATTTTATTTCTTACGACTTTTCATAAAAAATGTTAATGCAAACTGAAAGAGGAACAGATAAGCTTTCCATCGAGCTCTAATTCGAAGAAGTCGGTCGAAGGATGCAAGAGTTGTTAGCAAAAAACCAATCGGTGGTCAACACGATTCCGTCCTACTGCCGATTCTTTTCGCAAAGTACTTTTCTATAATTGTAGTATTTAATGGGAAAAAATTAAACGGAGTCTTTGTCCATGTAAAAAACTATTAATTCTGAATAAAATGCCACCTATTTATGCGATTAAAAAAATTTAAATGTCTCTTATTAGATAAGGCATATTTTCGTCTGCTAAGGTACTTCTTTTTCAATGATTTCGAGGATATTTTAGTTTTGTTCAAAAAAATTTTATTTGTTACGACTTTTCGTAAAATATGTTAATGCCATCTGAAAAGGGAACAGATAAGCTTTCCATCGAGCTCTTATTCGAAAAATGCGGTCGAAGGATGCAAGAGTTATTAGCAAAAAACTAATCGGTGGTCAACACGTTTCCGTCCTACTGCCGATTCTTTTCGCAAAGTACTTTTCTATAATTGTAGTATTTAATGGGAAAAAATTAAACGAATTTTTTGTCCATGTAAAAAACTATTAATTCTGAATAAAATGCCACCCATTTATGCAATTAAAAAAATTTAAATGTCTCTTATTAGATAAGGCATATTTTCGTCTGATAAGGTACTTCTTTTTCAATGATTTCGAGGATATTTTAGTTTTGATGAAAAAAATTTTATTTCTTACGACTTTTCGTAAAATATGTTAATGCCATCTGAAAAAGGAACAGATAAGCTTTCCATCGAGCTCTTAGTCGAAGAAGTCGGTCGAAGGATGCAATAGTTGTTAGCAAAAAACCCATCGGTGGTCAACACTATTCCGTCCTACTGCCGATTCTTTTCGCAAAATGCTTTTCTATTATTGTAGTATTTAATGGGAAAAAATTAAACAGAGTTTTTGTTTATGTAAAAAACTATTAATTCTGAATAAAATGCCACCCATTTATGCAATTAAAAAAATTTAAATGTCTCGTATTAGATAAGGCATATTTTCGTCTGATAAGGTACTTCTTTTTCAATGATTTCGAGGATATTTTAGGTTTGATGAAAAAAATTTTATTTCTTACGACTTTTCGTAAAATATGTTAATGCCATCTGAAAAAGGAACAGATAAGCTTTCCATCGAGCTCTTAGTCGAAGAAGTCGGTCGAAAGATGAAAGAGTTATTAGCAAAATCCCAATCGGTGGTCAACACGATTCCGTCCTACTGCCGATTCTTTTCGCAAAGTACTTTTCTATAATTCTAGTATTTAATGGAAAAAATTAAACGAATCTTTTGTCGATGTTAAAAACTATTAATTCTGAAAAAAATGCCACCCATTTAGGAAATTAAAACCAGTAAGGATTGGAGTCGACAGTAATCGACTCCGACATACCCTGTACCTTCAATTAGTAACGACTGTTTGAAGGCGTGGCCACGCCCACTTTTTCATCAAAATAGATTTCATTTCCATTTAATATCACACATACCTTTTTTTTACACTTTTAGACCAATTGGTTCCAGAGATACAACGTTTTTTATTTGTGGGCGTGGCAACGCCCATTTTGTAATTGAATCATGTTATATTCAATTCCAATAGCATATATGCAAAATTTCATTCTTGTAGGTTTTATGGTTCTTGAGATATAAGCGTTTCAAATTTTTACTATATGGGGGGCGTGACCACGCCCATTTTTTTATTCTGTCCTCTTGGGGTTTGAGTCAGCTATATACACACCAAATTTGGTGTTCCTATCTCAAAAGACAACCCAGAAAATACGACTTTTGTAAGTTTTTACCCGAGGTTACTCCAGTCATTTGCCCCTCACCCCTAAAGTAAGTCAAAAAAGGGGGAAACAAAATAAACTTGATCTGCGTAATGAATAACAGAATCGAACTGCGAAAAGATTTTGGATCTATCTATTATAGTTTCCGAGATCGACGCGTTCATACAGAAGGAAGGACAGACAGACAGACGGACGGACGGACAGACGGACATGGCTAAATCGACTTCTCTTTCGATACTGATCAAGAATATATATACTTTGTATAGTCGGAAATGTCTTCTTTAAGGTGTTACATACATTGTCGATGCGCACAAAACTAATATACCCTTGTACCATAAGGTACAGGGTATAAAAATTTAATTGCTCTTATTAGATAAGGCATATTTTCGTTTGATAAGGTACTTCGTTTTCAATGATTTCGAGGATATTTTAGTTTCGATCAAAAAAATTTTATTTCTTACGACTTTTCGTAAAATATGTTAATGCCACCTGAAAGAGGAACAGATAAGCTTTCCATCGAGCCTTTAGTCGAAGAAGTCGGTCGAAAGATGAAAGAGTTATTAGCAAAATCCCAATCGGTGGTCAACACGATTCCGTCCTACTGCCGATTCTTTTCGCAAAGTACTTTTCTATAATTCTAGTATTTAATGGAAAAAATTAAACGAATCTTTTGTCGATGTTAAAAACTATTAATTCTGAATAAAATGCCACCCATTCATGAAATTAAAAAAATTTAAATGTCTCTTATTAGATAAGGCCTTTTTTTCTTTTGATAAGGTACTTCGTTTTCAATGATTTCGAGGATATTTTAGTTTCGATCAAAAAAATTTTATTTCTTACGACTTTTCGTAAAATATGTTAATACCATCTGAAAGAGGAACAGATAAGCTTTCCATCGAGCTTTTAGTCGAAGAAGTCGGTCGAAGGATGCAAGAGTTGTTAGCAAAAAACCAATCGCTCGATTCCATCCTACTGCCGATTCTTTTCGCAAAATGCTTTTCTATAATTGTAGTATTTAATGGGAAAAAATTAAACAGAGTTTTTGTGCATGTAAACAACTATTAATTCTGAATAAAATTCCACCCATTTATGCAATTAAAAAAATTTAAATGTCTCTTATTGGATAAGGCATATTTTCGTCTGATAAGGTACTTCTTTTTCAATGATTTCGACGATATTTTAGTTTTGAATAAAAAAATTTTATTTCTTACGACTTTTCGTAAAATATGCTGATGCCATCTGAAAGAGGAACAGATGAGCTTTCCATCGAGCTCTAATTCGAAGAAGTCGGTCGAAGGATGCAAGAGTTGTTAGCAAAAAACCAATCGGTGGTCAACACGATTCCGTCCTATTTAATGGGAAAAAATTAAACGGAGTTTTTGTCCATGTAAAAAACTTTTAATTCTGAATAAAATGCCACCCATTTATGCGATTAAAAAAATTTAAATGTCTCTTATTAGATAAGGCATATTTTCGTCTGATAAGGTACTTCTTTTTCAGTGATTTCGAGGATATTTTAGTTTTGATCAAAAAAATTTTATTTCTTACGACTTTTCGTAAAATATGTTAATGCCACCTGAAAGAGGAACAGATAAGCTTTCCATCGAGCCTTTAGTCGAAGAAGTCGGTCGAAAGATGAAAGAGTTATTAGCAAAATCCCAATCGGTGGTCAACACGATTCCGTCCTACTGCCGATTCTTTTCGCAAAGTACTTTTCTATAATTCTAGTATTTAATGGAAAAAATTAAACGAATCTTTTGTCGATGTTAAAAACTATTAATTCTGAATAAAATGCCACCCATTCATGAAATTAAAAAAATTTAAATGTCTCTTATTAGATAAGGCCTTTTTTTCTTTTGATAAGGTACTTCGTTTTCAATGATTTCGAGGATATTTTAGTTTCGATCAAAAAAATTTTATTTCTTACGACTTTTCGTAAAATATGTTAATACCATCTGAAAGAGGAACAGATAAGCTTTCCATCGAGCTCTTAGTCGAAGAAGTCGGTCGAAAGATGAAAGAGTTATTAGCAAAAACCCAATCGGTGGTCAACACGATTCCGTCCTACTGCCGATTCTTTTCGCAAAGTACTTTTCTATAATTGTAGTATTTAATGGAAAAAAATTAAACGAATTTTTTGTCGATGTTAAAAACTATTAATTCTGAATAAAATGCCACCCATTTATGAAATTAAAAAACTTTAAATGTCTCTTATTAGATAAGGCCTTTTTTATACTTTTCACTTATGTGAAATAGTATAATAACTTTGTCACGGAGTTTGTAACAGATCGAAATATTAATTTCCGACTATATAAAGTATATATATTCTTGATCAGGACGACAAGACGAGTTGATTTAGCCATGTCCGTCTGTCCGTCTGTCTGTCTGTCTGTCTGTCTGTATGTATGCAAACTAGTCCCTCAGTTTTGAAGCTATCGAGCTGAAACTTTGCACAGAGTCTTAGAATTTATTACGATGAATCATTCGTCGGAACCAGCATGATCGGATTATTGGAACAGGTAGCTCCCATACGAAAAGAAGAAGAAAAGTGAACAAAACTTGAATCGTTGTATGGAAAACTTTTTTGTTTTTTAACCAATTGACTTGAAACTTTGCAGTTGTGCTCTTAGGGAGGAATGAAAACTATTTTGATCAAAAGTGGGCATGGCCACGCCCACTTATAGCTTAACTTGACGCTTTGTATGGAAAACTTTTTTGTTTTTTAACCAATGGACTTAAAACTTTACAGTTATGTTCCTAGGGAGGAATGAAAACTCTTTTGACCAAAAGTGGGCGTAGCCACGCCTACTTATTTTGAAAATTGACCCGTTGTATGGAAAACATTTCCGTTTTTTAACCAATTGACTTGAAACTTTGCAGTTATGCTCTTAGGGAGGAATGAAAACTATTTTGATCAAAAGTGGGCGTGGCCACGCCCTTTTATAGCGAAAATTGACCCTTTGTATGGAAAACTTTTTTGTTTTTTAACCAATTGACTTGAAACTTTACAGTTATGTTCTTAGGGAGGAATAAAAACTATTTTGACCAAATGTAGGCATGGCTACGCCCACTTATCGCAAAACTTGAACCTTTGTATGGAAAAATTTTTTGTTTTTTAACGAATTGACTTGAAACATTACAGTTATGTTGTTAGGGATGCATGAAAACTATTCATTTTGTTTTTTTTATAGTGACACAAAGTGAAAAGTATTATAGCTTCAACCTTGCTGAAGATAGCGTCCTTACTGGTTTCTTTTGATAAGGTACTTCGTTTTCAATGATTTCGAGGATATTTTAGTTTCGATCAAAAAAATTTTATTTCTTACGACTTTTCGTAAAATATGTTAATACCATCTGAAAGAGGAACAGATAAGCTTTCCATCGAGCTTTTAGTCGAAGAAGTCGGTCGAAGGATGCAAGAGTTGTTAGCAAAAAACCAATCGGTGGTCAACACGATTCCGTCCTACTGCCGATTCTTTTCGCAAAGTACTTTTCTATAATTCTAGTATTTAATGGGAAAAAATTAAACCAATTTTTTGTCGATGTTAAAAACTATTAATTCTGAATAAAATGCCACCCATTTATGAAATTAAAAAAATTTGAATGTCTCTTATTAGATAAGGCCTTTTTTTCTTTTGATAAGGAACTTCGTTTTCAATGATTTCGTGGATATTTTAGTTTTGATCAAAAAAATTTTATTTCTCAGGACTTTTCGTAAAATATGTTAATGCCATCTGAAAGAGGAACAGATAAGCTTTCCATCGAGTTCTTATTCGAAAAAGTCGGTCGAAGGATGCAAGAGTTATTAGCAAAAAACTATTCGGTGGTCACCACGTTTCCGTCCTACTGCCGATTCTTTTCGCAAAGTACTTTTCTATAATTCTAGTATTTAATGGGCAAAAATCAAACGAATTTTTTGTCCATGTAAAAAACTATTCATTCTGAATAAAATGCCGCCTGTTTATGCAATTAAAAAAATTTAAATGTCTCTTATTAGATAAGGCATATTTTCATCTGATAAGGTACTTCGTTTTCAATGATTTCGAGGATATTTTAGTTTTGATCAACAAAAATTTTATTTCTCAGAACTTTTCGTAAAATATGTTGATGCCATCTGAAAGAGGACCAGATAAGCTTTCCATCGAGCTCTTAGTCGAAGAAGTCGGTCGAAGGATGCAAGAGTTATTAGCAAAATCCCAATCGGTGGTCAACACGATTCCGTCCTACTGCCGATTCTTTTCGCAAAGTACTTTTCTATAATTCTAGTATTTAATGAGCAAAAATTAAACGAATTTTTTGTCCATGTAAAAAACTATTAATTCTGAATAAAATGCCGCCTGTTTATGCAATTAAAAAAATTTAAATGTCTCTTATTAGATAAGGCATATTTTCATCTGATAAGGTACTTCGTTTTCAATGATTTCGAGGATATTTTAGTTTTGATCAAAAAAATTTTATTTCTCAGGACTTTTCGTAAAATATGTTGATGCCTTCTGAAAGAGGAATAGATAAGCTTTCCATCGAGCTCTTAGTCGAAGAAGTCGGTCGAAGGATGCAAGAGTTATTAGCAAAATCCCAATCGGTGGTCAACATGATTCCGTCCTACTGCCGATTCTTTTCGCAAAGTACTTTTCTTTAATTCTAGTATTTAATGGGAAAAAATTAAACGAATTTTTTGTCGATGTTAAAAACTATTAATTCTGAATAAAATGCCACCCATTTATGAAATTAAAAAAATTTAAATGTCTCTTATTAGATAAGGCATATTTTCGTCTGATAAGGTACTTCTTCTTCAATGATTTCGAGGATATTTTAGTTTCGATCAAAAAAATTTTATTTCTTACGACTTTTCGTAAAATATGTTAATGTCCTCTGAAAGAGGAACAGATAAGCTTTCCATCGAGCTCTTAGTCGAAGAAGTCGGTCGAAGGATGCAAGAGTTATTAGCAAAATCCCAATCGGTGGTCAACATGATTCCGTCCTACTGCCGATTCTTTTCGCAAAATACTTTTCTATAATTGTTGAATTTAATGGGAAAAAATTAAACGAATTTTTTGTCCATGTAAAAAACTATTAATTCTGAATAAAATGCCGCCTGTTTATGCAATTAAAAAAATTTAAATGTCTCTTATTAGATAAGGCACATTTTCGTCTGATAAGGTACTTCGTTTTCAATGATTTCGAAGATATTTTAGTTTCGATCAAAAAACATTTTATTTCTCATGACTTTTCGTAAAATATGTTGATGCCATCTGAAAGAGGAACAGATAAGCTTTCCATCGAGCTCTTAGTCGAAGAAGTTGGTCGAAGGATGCTAGAGTTATTAGCAAAAAACTAATCGGTGGTCAAAACGATTCCGTCCTACTGCCGATTCTTTTCGCAAAGTACTTTTCTATAATTATAGTATTTAATGGGAAAAAATTAAACGGAGTTTTTGTTTATGTAAAAAACTATTAATTCTGAATAAAATGTTACCCATTTATGCAATTAAAAAAATTAAAATGTCTCTTATTAGATAAGGCATATTTTCGTCTGATAAGGTACTTCTTTTTCAATGATTTCGAGCATATTTTAGTTTCGATCAAAAAAATTTTATTTCTCATGACTTTTCGTAAAATATGTTAATGCCATCTGAAAGAGGAACAGATAAGCTTTCCATCGAGCTCTTAGTCGAAGAAGTCGGTCGAAGGATGAAAGTGTTATTAGCAAAAACCCAATCGGTGGTCAACACGATTCCGTCCTACTGCCGATTCTTTTCGCAAAGTACTTTTCTATAATTCTAGTATTAATGGAAAAAATTAAACGAATTTTTTGTCGATGTTAAAAACTATTAATTCTGAATAAAATGCCACCCATTTATGAAATTAAAAAAATTTAAATGTCTCTTATTAGATAAGGCATACTTTCGTTTGATGAGGTACTTCGTTTTCAATGATTTCGAGGATATTTTAGTTTTGATCAAAAAAATTTTATTTCTTACGACTTTTCGTAAAATATGTTAATGCCATCTGAAAGAGGAACAGATAAGCTTTCCATCGAGCTCTTATTCGAAGAAGTCGGTCGAAGGATGCAAGAGTTATTAGCAAAATCCCAATCGGTGGTCAACACGATTCCGTCCTACTGCCGATTCTTTTCGCAAAATACTTTTCTATAATTGTTGAATTTAATGGGAAAAAAATTAAACGGAGTTTTTGTTTATGTAAAAAACTATTAATTCTGAATAAAATGCCACCCATTTATGAAATTAAAAAAATTTAAATGTCTCTTATTAGATAAGGCATATTTTCATCTGATAAGGTACTTCGTTTTCAATGATTTCGAGGATATTTTAGTTTTGATCAAAAAAATTTTATTTCTCAGGACTTTTCGTAAAATATGTTGATGCCATCTGAAAGAGGAATAGATAAGCTTTCCATCGAGCTCTTAGTCGAAGAAGTCGGTCGAAGGATGCAAGAGTTATTAGCAAAATCCCAATCGGTGGTCAACATGATTCCGTCCTACTGCCGATTCTTTTCGCAAAGTACTTTTCTTTAATTCTAGTATTTAATGGGAAAAAATTAAACGAATCTTTTGTCGATGTTAAAAACTATTAATTCTGAATAAAATGCCACCCATTTATGCAATTAAAAAAATTTAAATGTCTCTTATTAGATAAGGCATATTTTCGTATGATAAGGTACTTCTTTTTCAATGATTTCGAGGATATTTTAGTTTTGATGAAAAAAATTTTATTTGTTACGACTTTTCGTAAAATATGTTAATGTCATCTGAAAGAGGAACAGATAAGCTTTCCATCGAGCTCTAATTCGAAGAAGTCGGTCGAAGGATGCAACAGTTGTTAGCAAAAAACCAATCGGTGGTCAACACGATTCCGTGCTACTGCCGATTCTTTTCGCAAAATACTTTTCTATTATTGTTGAATTTAATGGGAAAAAATTAAACGGAGTTTTTGTTTATGTAAAAAACTATTAATTCTGAATAAAATGTTACCCATTTATGCAATTAAAAAAATTAAAATGTCTCTTATTAGATAAGGCATATTTTCGTCTGATAAGGTACTTCTTTTTCAATGATTTCGAGGATATTTTAGTTTTGATCAAAAAAATTTTATTTCTTACGACTTTGCGTAAAATATGTTAATGCCATCTGAAAGAGGAACAGATAAGCTTTCCATCGAGTTCTCATTCGAAAAAGTCGGGCGAAGGATGCAAGAGTTATTAGCAAAAAACTAATCGGTGGTCAACACGTTTCCGTCCTACTGCCGAGTCTTTTCGCAAAGTACTTTTCTATAATTCTAGTATTTAATGGGCAAAAATTAAACGAATTTTTTGTCCATGTAAAAAACTATTAATTCTGAATAAAATGCCGCCTGTTTATGCAATTAAAAAAATTTAAATGTCTCTTATTAGATAAGGCATATTTTCGTCTGATAAGGTACTTCGTTTTCAATGATTTCGAGGATATTTTAGTTTCGATCAAAAAAATTTTATTTCTCATGACTTTTCGTAAAATATGTTAATGCCATCTGAAAGAGGGACAGATAAGCTTTCCATCGAGCTCTTAGTTGAAGAAGTCGGTCGAAGAATGAAAGTGTTATTAGCAAAAACCCAATCGGTGGTCAACACGATTCCGTCCTACTGCCGATTCTTTTCGCAAAGTTCTTTTCTATAATTCTAGTATTTAATGGAAAAAATTAAACGAATTTTTTGTCGATGTTAAAAACTATTAATTCTGAATAAAATGCCACCCATTTATGAAATTAAAAAAATTTAAATGTCTCTTATTAGATAAGGCATATTTTCGTTTGACAAGGAACTTCGTTTTCAATGATTTCGAGGATATTTTAGTTTTGATCAAAAAAATTTTATTTCTCAGGACTTTTCGTAAAATATGTTGATGCCATCTGAAAGAGGACCAGATAAGCTTTCCATCGAGCTTTTACTCGAAGAAGTCGGTCGAAGGATGCAAGAGTTATTAGCAAAAAACTAATCGGTGGTCAACACGATTCCGTCCTACTGCCGATTCTTTTCGCAAAGTACTTTTCTATAATTCTAGCATTTAATGGGAAAAAATTAAACGAATTTTTTGTCCATGTTAAAAACTATTAGTTCTTAATAAAATGCCACCCATTTATGCAATTGAAAAAATTTAAATGTCTCTTATTAGATAAGGCATATTTTCGTCTGATAAGGTACTTCTTTTTCAATGATTTCGAAGATATTTTAGTTTTGATCAAAAAAATTTTATTTCTTACGTTTTTGCGTAAAATATGTTAATGCCATCTGAAAGAGGCAAAAATTAAACGAATTTTTTGTCCATGTAAAAAACTATTAATTCTGAATAAAATGCCGCCTGTTTATGCAATTAAAAAAATTTAAATGTCTCTTATTAGATAAGGCATATTTTCTTCTTATAAGGTACTTCGTTTTCAATGATTTCGAGGATATTTTAGTTTCGATCAAAAAAATTTTGTTTCTCATGACTTTTCGTAAAATATGTTAATGCCATCTGAAAGAGGAACAGATAAGCTTTCCATCGAGCTCTTAGTCGAAGAAGTCGGTCGAAGGATGAAAGAGTTATTAGCAAAAACCCAATCGGTGGTCAACACGATTCCGTCCTACTGCCGATTCTTTTCGCAAAGTACTTTTCTATAATTCTAGTATTTAATGGGAAAAAAGTAAACGAATTTTTAGTCGATGTTAAAAACTATTAATTCTGAATAAAATGCCACCCATTTATGAAATTAAAAAAATTTAAATGTCTCTTATTAGATAAGGCATACTTTCGTTTGATGAGGTACTTCGTTTTCAATGATTTCGAGGATATTTTAGTTTTGATCAAAAAAATTTTATTTCTTACGACTTTTCGTAAAATATGTTAATGCCATCTGAAAGAGGAACAGATAAGCTTTCCATCGAGCTCTTATTCGAAGAAGTCGGTCGAAGGATGAAAGAGTTATTAGCAAAAACCCAATCGGTGGTCAACACGATTCCGTCCTACTGCCGATTGTTTTCGCAAAGTACTTTTCTATAATTCTAGTATTTAATGGGAAAAAATTAAACGAATTTTTTGTCGATGTTAAAAACTATTAATTCTGAATAAAATGCCACCCATTTATGAAATTAAAAAAATTTAAATGTCTCTTATTATATAAGGCATATTTTCATCTGATAAGGTACTTCGTTTTCAATGATTTCGAGAATATTTTAGTTTTGATCAAAAAAATTTTATTTCTTACTACTTTTCGTAAAATATGTTAATGCCATCTGAAACAGGAATAGATAAGCTTTCCATCGAGCTCTTAGTCGAAGAAATCGGTCGAAGGATGCAAGAGTTATTAGTGGTCAACACGATTTTGTCCTTCTACCGATTCTTTTCGCAAAGTACTTTTCTATAATTCTAGTATTTAATGGGAAAAAATTAAACGGAGTTTTTGTTTATGTAAAAAACTATTAATTCTGAATAAAATGCCACCCATTTATGTAATTAAAAAAATTTAAATGTCTCTTATTAGATAAGGCATATTTTCGTCTTTCAATGATTTCGAGGATATTTTAGTTTTGATCAAAAAAATTTTATTTCTTACGACTTGTCGTAAAATATGTTAATGCCATCTGAAAGAGGAACAGATAAGCTTTCCATCGAGCTCTTTATTCGAAGAAGTCGGTCGAAGGATGCAAGAGTTATTAGCAAAAAACTAATCGGTGGTCAACACGTTTCCGTCCTACTGCCGATTCTTTTCGCAAAGTACTTTTCTATAATTCTAGTATTTAATGGAAAAAATTAAACGAATTTTTTGTCCATGTAAAAAACCTATGCCACCCCATTTATGCAATTAAAAAAATTTAAATGTCTCTTATTAGATAAGGCTTTTTTTCGTATGATAAGGTACTTCTTTTTCAATGATTTTCGAGGATATTTTAGTTTTGATCAAAAAAATTTTATTTCTTACGACTTTTCGTAAAATATGGTTAATGCCATCTGAAAGAGGATTAGATAGACTTTCCATCGAGCTCTTAGTCGAAGGAAGTCGGTCGAAGGATGCAAGAGTTATTAGCAAAAAACTAATCGGTGGTCAACACGATTCCGTCCTACTGCCGATTCTTTTCGCAAAGTACTTTTCTATAATTCTAGTATTTAATGGGAAAGAATTAAACGGAGTTTTTGTTTATGTAAAAAACTATTAATTCTGAATAAAATGCCACCCATTTATATAATTAAAAAAATTTAAATGTCTCTTATTAGATAAGGCATATTTTCGTCTTTCAATGATTTCGAGGATATTTTAGTTTTGATCAAAAAAATTTTATTTCTAACGACTTTTCGTAAAATATGTTAATGCCATCTGAAAGAGGAACACATAAGCTTTCCATCGAGCTCTTAGTCGAAGAAGTCGGTCGAAGGATGCAAGAGTTATTAGCAAAAAACTACATCGGTGGTCAACACGATTCCGTCCTACTGCCGATTCTTTTCGCAAGGTACTTTTCTATAATTCTAGTATTTAATGGGAAAAAATTAAACGGAGTTTTTGTTTATGTAAAAAACTATTAATTCTTATAAAATGCCCACCCCATTTATGCAATTAAAAAAAATTTAAATGTCTCTTATTAGATAAGGCATATTTTCGTCTGATAAGGTACTTCTTCTTCAATGATTTCGAGAATATTTTGGTTTTGATCAAAAAAATTTTATTTCTAACGACTTTTCGTAAAATATGTTAATGCCATCTGAAAGAGGAACAGATAAGCTTTCCATCGAGCTCTATTCGAAGAAGTCGGTCGAAGGATGAAAGAGTTATTAGCAAAAACCCAATCGGTGGTCAACACGATTCCGTCCTACTGCCGATTCTTTTCGCAAAGTACTTTTCTATAATTCTAGTATTTAATGGGCGAAAATTAAACGAATTTTTTGTCGATGTTAAAAACTATTAATTCTGAATAAAATTCCGCCTGTTTATGCAATTAAAAAAATTTAAATGTCTCTTAGTAGATAAGGCATATTTTCGTCTGATAAGGTACTTCGTTTTCAATGATTTCGAGGATATTTTAGTTTCGATCAAAAAAATTTTATTTCTCATGACTTTTCGTAAAATATGTTAAAGCCATCTGAAAGAGGAACAGATAAGCTTTTTCATCCAGCTCTTAGTCGAAGAAGTCGGTCGAAGGATGCAAGAGTTATTAGCAAAAACCCAATCGGTGGTCAACATGATTCCGTCCTACTGCCGATTCTTTTCGCAAAGTACTTTTCTATAATTCTAGTATTTAATGGAAAAAATTAAACGAATTTTTTGTCGATGTTAAAAACTATTAATTCTGAATAAAATGCCACCCATTTATGAAATTAAAAAAATTTAAATGTCTCTTATTAGATAAGGCATATTTTCGTCTGATAAGGTACTTCGTTTTCAATGATTTCGAGGATATTTTAGTTTCGATCAAAAAAATTTTATTTCTTACGACACTTTCGTAAAATATGTTAATGCCATCTGAAAGAGGAACAGATAAGCTTTCGATCGAGCTTTTAGTCGAACCAAGTCGGTCGAAGGATGCCATAGTTGTTAGCAAAAAACCCATCGGTGATCAACACTTTTCCGTCCTACTGCCGATTCTTTTCGCAAATGCTTTTCTATAATTGTAGTATTTAATGGGAAAAAATTAAACAGAGTTTTTGTTTATGTAAAAAACTATTAATTCTGAATAAAATGCCACCCATTTTATGCAATTAAAAAAATTTAAATGTCTCGTATTAGATAAGGCATATTTTCGTCTGATAAGGTACTTCTTTTTCAATGATTTCGAGGATATTTTAGTTTTGATGATAAAAATTTTATTTCTTACGACTTTTCGTAAAATATGTTAATGTCATCTGAAAGAGGAACAGATAAACTTTCCATCGAGCTCTTAGTCGAAGAAGTCGGTCGAAGGATGCAAGAGTTCTTAGCAAAATCTGATCGGTGGTCAACACGATTCCGTCCTACTGCCGATTTTTTTCGCAAAGTACTTTTCTATAATTCTAGTATTTAATGGGAAAAAATTAAACGGAGTTTTTGTTTATGTAAAAAACTATTAATTCTGAATAAAATGCCACCCATTTATGAAATTAAAAAAATTTAAATGTCTCTTATTAGATAAGGCATATTTTCGTCTGATAAGGTATTTCGTTTTCAATGATTTCGAAATGAAAATTTTATTTTCTTACGACTTTTCGTAAAATATGTTAATGCCATCTGAAGAAAGGAACAGATAAGCATTCCATCGAGCTTTTAGTCGAAGAATTCGGTCGAAGGATGCAATAGTTGTTAGCAAAACAACCCATCGGTGGTCAACACGATTCCGTCCTACTGCCGATTCTTTTCGCAAAATGCTTTTCTATAATTGTAGTATTTAATGGGAAAAAATTAAACGAATTTTTTGTCCATGTAAAAAACTATTAATACTGAATTAAATGCCACCCATTTATGCGATTAAAAAAATGTAAATGTCTCTTATTAGATAAGGCATATTTTCGTCTGATAAGGTACTTCTTCTTCAATGATTTCGAGGATATTTTAGTTTTGATGAAAAAAATTTTATTCTTACGACTTTTCGTAAAATATGTTAATGTCATCTGAAGAGGAACAGATAAGCTTTCCATCGAGCTCTTAGTCGAAGAAGTCGGTCGAAGGATGCAAGAGTTCTTAGCAAAATCTGATCGGTGGTCAACACGATTCCGTCCCTACTGCCGATTTTTTTCGCAAAGTACTTTTCTATATTTCTAGTATTTAATGGGAAAAAAATTAAACGGAGTTTTTGTTTATGTAAAAAACTATTAATTCTGAATAAAATGCCCACCCATTTATGGAAATTAAAAAAATTTAAATGTCTCTTATTAGATAAGGCATATTTTCGTCTGATAAGGTATTTCGTTTTCAATGATTTCGAAATGAAAATTTTATTTCTTACGACTTTTCGTAAAATATGTTAATGCCATCTGAAAAAGGAACAGATAAGCATTCCATCGAGCTTTTAGTCGAATAAGTCGGTCGAAGGATGCAATAGTTGTTAGCAAAAAACCCATCGGTGGTCAACACGATTCCGTCCTACTGCCGATTCTTTTCGCAAAATGCTTTTCTTTAATTGTAGTATTTAATGGGAAAAAATTAAACGAATTTTTTGTCCATGTAAAAACTATTAATACTGAATTAAATGCCACCCATTTATGCGATTAAAAAAAATGTAAATGTCTCTTATTAGATAAGGCATATTTTCGTCTGATAATGTACTTCTTCTTCAATGATTTCGAGGATATTTTAGTTTTGATGAAAAAAATTTTATTTCTTACGACTTTTCGTTAAATATGTTAATGTCATCTGAAAGAGGAACAGATAAGCTTTCCATCGAGCTCTTAGTCGAAGAAGTCGGTCGAAGGATGCAAGAGTTATTTGCAAAAAACTGATCGGTGGTCAACACGATTCCGTCCTACTGCCGATTCTTTTCGCAAAGTACTTTTCTATAATTCTAGTATTTAATGGGAAAAAATTAAACGAATTTTTTGTCCATGTAAAAAACTATTAATTCTGAATAAAATGCCTTCCATTTATGAAATTAAAAAAAATTAAATGTCTCTTATTAGATAAGGCATATTTTCGTCTGATAAGGGACTTCTCTTTCAATGATTTCGAGAATATTTTAGTTTAATCAAAAAAATTTTATTTCTTACGACTTTTCGTAAAATATGTTAATGCCATCTGAAAGAGGAACAGATAAGCTTTCCATCGAGCTCTTAGTCGAAGAAGTCGGTCGAAGGATGCAGGAGTTCTTAGCAAAAAACTAATCGGCGGTCAACACGATTTCGTCCTACTGCCGATTCTTTTCGCAAAGTACTTTTCTATAATTATAGTATTTAATGGGAAAAAATTAAACGGAGTTTTTGTCCATGTAAAAAAACTATCAATTCTGAATAAACTGCCACCCATTTATGCGATTAAAAAAATGTAAATGTCTCTTATTAGATAAGGCATATTTTCGTCTGATAAGGTACTTCTTCTTCAATGATTTCGAGGATATTTTAGTTTTGATGAAAAAAATTGTATTTCTTACGACTTTTCGTAAAATATGTTAATGTCATCTGAAAGAGGAACAGATAAGCTTTCCATCGAGCTCTTAGTCGAAGAAGTCGGTCGAAGGATGCAAGAGTTATTAGCAAAAAACTAATCGGTTGTCAACACGATTCCGTCCTACTGCCGATTCTTTTCGCAAAGTACTTTTCTATAATTGTGATATTTAGTGGGAAAAAATTAAACGAATTTTTTGTCCATGTAAAAAACTATTAATTCTGAATAAAATGCCTTCCATTTATGAAATTAAAAAAATTTAAATGTCTCTTATTAGATAAGGCATATTTTCGTCTGATAAGGTACTTCTTCTTCATTGATTTCGAGGATATTTTAGTTTTGATCTCCAGTATCGTTCGAGCTCTCTCCGTGCGCGGTCGAATTCTTGCATTGTATTCAAATCGCGAATAACGAATTACCAGCTGCTGAGATATTTTTTAATCTCGCCACACGAAGAGTAACGATAGCCTAAGCCAAAAGTATTAAATCACTTAGTTCGATTAATAATCAACAAAATTAAGCGCCAATCGGCGTTTGATACATCTGCCGATGCTATGGCACCGACAAGAAACAAAACGTCACGCACTAGTAAAATCTCTCATGATGTTCGCTCACCACAGAACGAATATCAAAATTATTATCGTCCGCTGCAGACCATTGACGACAACAACAAAAATATAGACACTTGTGAAGTTGATGAAAATGTTACCCGGGTGTCACACCGGCCCCCCGTTAAAATGCCACCAATAACTGTCATTAAACAGAACGCATCAACTATTCACAAGATGATTGCTGATCTCAAAATTTCTGAATACTTTATAAAAACAATATCTATTGGAATAAAAATTTTCGTAAAAGAATCCGTCAACTTTAATAAAGTATGCAACAAACTTAAAGATCTAAACTGCGAATTCTACTCATATGAGACCAAGAACACCAGACCCTTCAAAGCTGTTCTCTCTGGACTGGATAAGTTAACCAACAACGAAGTGAAATTGCTCTTGACTCAACTGGGACTCAATTGTATCGATGTAAAAACCATCGAAAAAACTACTCGGAACAATCACAAACTACTTTTATATGTAGTCTACTTTGCTAACAAAAGTACGACACTAAATAATTTACGCAACAATTACCCCCACGTAAATCACACTAAAGTACGCTGGGAATATAAAACTAAGTCATATAATAAATTGACGCAGTGCTACAAATTGCCAGCTATTTGGACATGGTTCCCAAAATTGCGCTGTAAAACATCTTGTGCCCACTGTGCAGGCCCTCACTTAACCGCTGATTGCGCAGACAAGTCGAAAAAACTGTGCGCTAACTGTAAAGGTGAGCATTCATCCACCGACTTAAATTGTCCATGCCGCCTCTCGTACCAGGCAATTCTGAACAGACGATCGAACAGAAGTAAACATCACAACAACAAGCAACAAGAGAACATTAGACAAACCTCTTTTACCGAGAGCCATACTATCGCTCCCTTCCCTCCTACCTTTCGTGAGAGTGTTCAACGAAATGATACACGTGCCTCGTCACGTACCGCTTATCTTAGCTACAGTCAGGCGCTCTCAAACTCAAACACTCAACAACATGTTAATTCAGATCTCTTTTCAATCGATGAAATAAATGCTCTTACGATGGAGCTTATCAGTAAGTTAAGTAAATGTAAATCTAAGAGTGATCAATTTAGCATCATTACTGAATTAGCTATTAAGTATGTCTACGGTAGATAGCTCTCTTAACGATCTTACTATTATGGCATGGAATGCGCGTGCCGTTCAATCAAAACGCTTAGAACTAATACATTTTCTGAATAATAACGTAATTCACATACTGCTTGTTAGTGAAACCTGGCTAACGCAAAACATCCGATTCTTTATTCCAAACTACGAAGTTTATAGAAACGATCGCACTCAAAATAGAGGCGGCGGGGTTGCCATTATAATTCATAAATCTGTAAAACACAACCAAATTTCCAGCATTAACACTCATCTTATTGAAAACATCGGACTAGAGATTATTGTAGACGCATCCATCTCAGTGAAAATCTTCTCTGTTTACTTCCCCGGCCCTTCGGCCAAATGTATTACAAATTGTAACTCAAGTTATACCTCTAAACATGTAAAAGACCTATTTAAATCAGATCTCCTTAAAATTTCACGCATTTCTGGTAGTTATATAGTCGGCGGTGACCTTAACTGCAGGAATAGGCTATGGAATTGTGCAAGAGCCAACTGTTTTGGTAACATTTTGCACGGACTATTTTCATATGGCAAATTTGCCATCATTTACCCGAAAGACCCAACCTATATACCTGCAAACTATAAAAGCAAACCATCCACTTTAGACATTTTCCTCTCAAATTCACCTGGATATATCTCTGAGCCCATTGTACACACCAACCTCTCTTCTGATCACCTACCTGTTCTATGCAAATTTACGAAAAGAATAAACCTAGCTTCAAAAGAATGTCACTTGCAATACTCCAAAACAAATTGGACAGCTTTCAAACGCACACTTAAACTCAAAATAAACAATATGCTTAATATTTTTGCTGACCAACCTAATAACCTGGATTTGATTGACACGATGGCTGACTGTCTCAAAACAGATATAACCGAAGCCATAAATGAGCATGTACCGAAAAAATATGTTAATTGCCATGTCAAAAAATTTCCAGCTCACATCGCTAAGATTATATCGGATCGAAACATTTCTCAAAGGCAGTGGGTTAGAACGAGATTACCTCTATTCAAAGCAAGAGTGAGTCATCTCAACCGTATAATTCGTCAGAAACTGTTCGAACAAAATAATGACTCATGGTCCACAAAGTTGTCAAGACTAGAGAATAGCTCGAAACCCTTTTGGAAACTAGCAAAGGTTATAAAAAATAAAAAGCAATATATCCCTAGCTTCAGCCTAAACAACAAACAATATTCGACAGGCCTGGAAAAAGCAAATATTTTAGCTGACCTATTCGAGTCAAAGCATCACACAACCGAGTCATACTCTGATCCGATTACCTCCAACATAGTGCAAAATACCCTAAATGAGCTTGTTGTCCAAGGAAATGTCACAATTGACTGCCCTGTTACATTAAACGAAACTGGAAGCATAATAAAGTCGCTTAAAAACAATAAATCACCGGGAATTGATAAAATTCCAAATATTTGTTTTAAAAAATTGCCTAAAAATGCACTTCAATATTTGACGCTTTTATTCAATAAATGTCTGAAACTGTGCTACTTCCCCCCAGAATGGAAAATAGCTAAAATAATTCCAATCCCCAAGCCTGGAAAACCACCCGACTGCCCTACGAGCTATCGGCCTATCAGCCTACTTTGCGGTTTTTCAAAAATTTTCGAGCGCCTTATCAAAACAAGGCTTTCGCTCCATCTCGAAGGTAATAATATCATACCTGCTTTTCAATTCGGTTTTAGAACTGCAGTTAGCTGTATCCACCCTCTCGATTTAGTTTCAAGCTTTATTAAAGAAAATTTTAATCAGAAAAAGTCAATGCAAGAGTTATTAGCAAAAAACTAATCGGTTGTCAACACGATTCCGTCCTACTGCCGATTCTTTTCGCAAAGTACTTTTCTATAATTGTGATATTTAGTGGGAAAAAATTAAACGAATTTTTTGTCCATGTAAAAAACTATTAATTCTGAATAAAATGCCTTCCATTTATGAAATTAAAAAAATTTAAATGTCTCTTATTAGATAAGGCATATTTTCGTCTGATAAGGTACTTCTTCTTCAATGACTTCGAGGATATTTTAGTTTTGATCTCCAGTATCGTTCGAGCTCTCTCCGTGCGCGGTCGAATTCTTGCATTGTATTCAAATCGCGAATAACGAATTACCAGCTGCTGAGATATTTTTTAATCTCGCCACACGAAGAGTAACGATAGCCTAAGCCAAAAGTATTAAATCACTTAGTTCGATTAATAATCAACAAAATTAAGCGCCAATCGGCGTTTGATACATCTGCCGATGCTATGGCACCGACAAGAAACAAAACGTCACGCACTAGTAAAATCTCTCATGATGTTCGCTCACCACAGAACGAATATCAAAATTATTATCGTCCGCTGCAGACCATTGACGACAACAACAAAAATATAGACACTTGTGAAGTTGATGAAAATGTTACCGGTGTCACACCGGCCCCCGTTAAAATGCCACCAATAACTGTCATTAAACAGAACGCATCAACTATTCACAAGATGATTGCTGATCTCAAAATTTCTGAATACTTTATAAAAACAATATCTATTGGAATAAAAATTTTCGTAAAAGAATCCGTCAACTTTAATAAAGTATGCAACAAACTTAAAGATCTAAACTGCGAATTCTACTCATATGAGACCAAGAACACCAGACCCTTCAAAGCTGTTCTCTCTGGACTGGATAAGTTAACCAACAACGAAGTGAAATTGCTCTTGACTCAACTGGGACTCAATTGTATCGATGTAAAAACCATCGAAAAAACTACTCGGAACAATCACAAACTACTTTTATATGTAGTCTACTTTGCTAACAAAAGTACGACACTAAATAATTTACGCAACAATTACCCCCACGTAAATCACACTAAAGTACGCTGGGAATATAAAACTAAGTCATATAATAAATTGACGCAGTGCTACAAATGCCAGCTATTTGGACATGGTTCCCAAAATTGCGCTGTAAAAACATCTTGTGCCCACTGTGCAGGCCCTCACTTAACCGCTGATTGCGCAGACAAGTCGAAAAAACTGTGCGCTAACTGTAAAGGTGAGCATTCATCCACCGACTTAAATTGTCCATGCCGCCTCTCGTACCAGGCAATTCTGAACAGACGATCGAACAGAAGTAAACATCACAACAACAAGCAACAAGAGAACATTAGACAAACCTCTTTTACCGAGAGCCATACTATCGCTCCCTTCCCTCCTACCTTTCGTGAGAGTGTTCAACGAAATGATACACGTGCCTCGTCACGTACCGCTTATCTTAGCTACAGTCAGGCGCTCTCAAACTCAAACACTCAACAACATGTTAATTCAGATCTCTTTTCAATCGATGAAATAAATGCTCTTACGATGGAGCTTATCAGTAAGTTAAGTAAATGTAAATCTAAGAGTGATCAATTTAGCATCATTACTGAATTAGCTATTAAGTATGTCTACGGTAGATAGCTCTCTTAACGATCTTACTATTATGGCATGGAATGCGCGTGCCGTTCAATCAAAACGCTTAGAACTAATACATTTTCTGAATAATAACGTAATTCACATACTGCTTGTTAGTGAAACCTGGCTAACGCAAAACATCCGATTCTTTATTCCAAACTACGAAGTTTATAGAAACGATCGCACTCAAAATAGAGGCGGCGGGGTTGCCATTATAATTCATAAATCTGTAAAACACAACCAAATTTCCAGCATTAACACTCATCTTATTGAAAACATCGGACTAGAGATTATTGTAGACGCATCCATCTCAGTGAAAATCTTCTCTGTTTACTTCCCCGGCCCTTCGGCCAAATGTATTACAAATTGTAACTCAAGTTATACCTCTAAACATGTAAAAGACCTATTTAAATCAGATCTCCTTAAAATTTCACGCATTTCTGGTAGTTATATAGTCGGCGGTGACCTTAACTGCAGGAATAGGCTATGGAATTGTGCAAGAGCCAACTGTTTTGGTAACATTTTGCACGGACTATTTTCATATGGCAAATTTGCCATCATTTACCCGAAAGACCCAACCTATATACCTGCAAACTATAAAAGCAAACCATCCACTTTAGACATTTTCCTCTCAAATTCACCTGGATATATCTCTGAGCCCATTGTACACACCAACCTCTCTTCTGATCACCTACCTGTTCTATGCAAATTTACGAAAAGAATAAACCTAGCTTCAAAAGAATGTCACTTGCAATACTCCAAAACAAATTGGACAGCTTTCAAACGCACACTTAAACTCAAAATAAACAATATGCTTAATATTTTTGCTGACCAACCTAATAACCTGGATTTGATTGACACGATGGCTGACTGTCTCAAAACAGATATAACCGAAGCCATAAATGAGCATGTACCGAAAAAATATGTTAATTGCCATGTCAAAAAATTTCCAGCTCACATCGCTAAGATTATATCGGATCGAAACATTTCTCAAAGGCAGTGGGTTAGAACGAGATTACCTCTATTCAAAGCAAGAGTGAGTCATCTCAACCGTATAATTCGTCAGAAACTGTTCGAACAAAATAATGACTCATGGTCCACAAAGTTGTCAAGACTAGAGAATAGCTCGAAACCCTTTTGGAAACTAGCAAAGGTTATAAAAAATAAAAAGCAATATATCCCTAGCTTCAGCCTAAACAACAAACAATATTCGACAGGCCTGGAAAAAGCAAATATTTTAGCTGACCTATTCGAGTCAAAGCATCACACAACCGAGTCATACTCTGATCCGATTACCTCCAACATAGTGCAAAATACCCTAAATGAGCTTGTTGTCCAAGGAAATGTCACAATTGACTGCCCTGTTACATTAAACGAAACTGGAAGCATAATAAAGTCGCTTAAAAACAATAAATCACCGGGAATTGATAAAATTCCAAATATTTGTTTTAAAAAATTGCCTAAAAATGCACTTCAATATTTGACGCTTTTATTCAATAAATGTCTGAAACTGTGCTACTTCCCCCCAGAATGGAAAATAGCTAAAATAATTCCAATCCCCAAGCCTGGAAAACCACCCGACTGCCCTACGAGCTATCGGCCTATCAGCCTACTTTGCGGTTTTTCAAAAATTTTCGAGCGCCTTATCAAAACAAGGCTTTCGCTCCATCTCGAAGGTAATAATATCATACCTGCTTTTCAATTCGGTTTTAGAACTGCAGTTAGCTGTATCCACCCTCTCGATTTAGTTTCAAGCTTTATTAAAGAAAATTTTAATCAGAAAAAGTCAATGCAAGAGTTATTAGCAAAAAACTAATCGGTTGTCAACACGATTCCGTCCTACTGCCGATTCTTTTCGCAAAGCACTTTTCTATAATTGTGATATTTAGTGGGAAAAAATTAAACGAATTTTTTGTCCATGTAAAAAACTATTAATTCTGAATAAAATGCCTTCCATTTATGAAATTAAAAAAATTTAAATGTCTCTTATTAGATAAGGCATATTTTCGTCTGATAAGGTACTTCTTCTTCAATGATTTCGAGGATATTTTAGTTTTGATCTCCAGTATCGTTCGAGCTCTCTCCGTGCGCGGTCGAATTCTTGCATTGTATTCAAATCGCGAATAACGAATTACCAGCTGCTGAGATATTTTTTAATCTCGCCACACGAAGAGTAACGATAGCCTAAGCCAAAAGTATTAAATCACTTAGTTCGATTAATAATCAACAAAATTAAGCGCCAATCGGCGTTTGATACATCTGCCGATGCTATGGCACCGACAAGAAACAAAACGTCACGCACTAGTAAAATCTCTCATGATGTTCGCTCACCACAGAACGAATATCAAAATTATTATCGTCCGCTGCAGACCATTGACGACAACAACAAAAATATAGACACTTGTGAAGTTGATGAAAATGTTACCGGTGTCACACCGGCCCCCGTTAAAATGCCACCAATAACTGTCATTAAACAGAACGCATCAACTATTCACAAGATGATTGCTGATCTCAAAATTTCTGAATACTTTATAAAAACAATATCTATTGGAATAAAAATTTTCGTAAAAGAATCCGTCAACTTTAATAAAGTATGCAACAAACTTAAAGATCTAAACTGCGAATTCTACTCATATGAGACCAAGAACACCAGACCCTTCAAAGCTGTTCTCTCTGGACTGGATAAGTTAACCAACAACGAAGTGAAATTGCTCTTGACTCAACTGGGACTCAATTGTATCGATGTAAAAACCATCGAAAAAACTACTCGGAACAATCACAAACTACTTTTATATGTAGTCTACTTTGCTAACAAAAGTACGACACTAAATAATTTACGCAACAATTACCCCCACGAAAATCACACTAAAGTACGCTGGGAATATAAAACTAAGTCATATAATAAATTGACGCAGTGCTACAAATGCCAGCTATTTGGACATGGTTCCCAAAATTGCGCTGTAAAAACATCTTGTGCCCACTGTGCAGGCCCTCACTTAACCGCTGATTGCGCAGACAAGTCGAAAAAACTGTGCGCTAACTGTAAAGGTGAGCATTCATCCACCGACTTAAATTGTCCATGCCGCCTCTCGTACCAGGCAATTCTGAACAGACGATCGAACAGAAGTAAACATCACAACAACAAGCAACAAGAGAACATTAGACAAACCTCTTTTACCGAGAGCCATACTATCGCTCCCTTCCCTCCTACCTTTCGTGAGAGTGTTCAACGAAATGATACACGTGCCTCGTCACGTACCGCTTATCTTAGCTACAGTCAGGCGCTCTCAAACTCAAACACTCAACAACATGTTAATTCAGATCTCTTTTCAATCGATGAAATAAATGCTCTTACGATGGAGCTTATCAGTAAGTTAAGTAAATGTAAATCTAAGAGTGATCAATTTAGCATCATTACTGAATTAGCTATTAAGTATGTCTACGGTAGATAGCTCTCTTAACGATCTTACTATTATGGCATGGAATGCGCGTGCCGTTCAATCAAAACGCTTAGAACTAATACATTTTCTGAATAATAACGTAATTCACATACTGCTTGTTAGTGAAACCTGGCTAACGCAAAACATCCGATTCTTTATTCCAAACTACGAAGTTTATAGAAACGATCGCACTCAAAATAGAGGCGGCGGGGTTGCCATTATAATTCATAAATCTGTAAAACACAACCAAATTTCCAGCATTAACACTCATCTTATTGAAAACATCGGACTAGAGATTATTGTAGACGCATCCATCTCAGTGAAAATCTTCTCTGTTTACTTCCCCGGCCCTTCGGCCAAATGTATTACAAATTGTAACTCAAGTTATACCTCTAAACATGTAAAAGACCTATTTAAATCAGATCTCCTTAAAATTTCACGCATTTCTGGTAGTTATATAGTCGGCGGTGACCTTAACTGCAGGAATAGGCTATGGAATTGTGCAAGAGCCAACTGTTTTGGTAACATTTTGCACGAACTATTTTCATATGGCAAATTTGCCATCATTTACCCGAAAGACCCAACCTATATACCTGCAAACTATAAAAGCAAACCATCCACTTTAGACATTTTCCTCTCAAATTCACCTGGATATATCTCTGAGCCCATTGTACACACCAACCTCTCTTCTGATCACCTACCTGTTCTATGCAAATTTACGAAAAGAATAAACCTAGCTTCAAAAGAATGTCACTTGCAATACTCCAAAACAAATTGGACAGCTTTCAAACGCACACTTAAACTCAAAATAAACAATATGCTTAATATTTTTGCTGACCAACCTAATAACCTGGATTTGATTGACACGATGGCTGACTGTCTCAAAACAGATATAACCGAAGCCATAAATGAGCATGTACCGAAAAAATATGTTAATTGCCATGTCAAAAAATTTCCAGCTCACATCGCTAAGATTATATCGGATCGAAACATTTCTCAAAGGCAGTGGGTTAGAACGAGATTACCTCTATTCAAAGCAAGAGTGAGTCATCTCAACCGTATAATTCGTCAGAAACTGTTCGAACAAAATAATGACTCATGGTCCACAAAGTTGTCAAAACTAGAGAATAGCTCGAAACCCTTTTGGAAACTAGCAAAGGTTATAAAAAATAAAAAGCAATATATCCCTAGCTTCAGCCTAAACAACAAACAATATTCGACAGGCCTGGAAAAAGCAAATATTTTAGCTGACCTATTCGAGTCAAAGCATCACACAACCGAGTCATACTCTGATCCGATTACCTCCAACATAGTGCAAAATACCCTAAATGAGCTTGTTGTCCAAGGAAATGTCACAATTGACTGCCCTGTTACATTAAACGAAACTGGAAGCATAATAAAGTCGCTTAAAAACAATAAATCACCGGGAATTGATAAAATTCCAAATATTTGTTTTAAAAAATTGCCTAAAAATGCACTTCAATATTTGACGCTTTTATTCAATAAATGTCTGAAACTGTGCTACTTCCCCCCAGAATGGAAAATAGCTAAAATAATTCCAATCCCCAAGCCTGGAAAACCACCCGACTGCCCTACGAGCTATCGGCCTATCAGCCTACTTTGCGGTTTTTCAAAAATTTTCGAGCGCCTTATCAAAACAAGGCTTTCGCTCCATCTCGAAGGTAATAATATCATACCTGCTTTTCAATTCGGTTTTAGAACTGCAGTTAGCTGTATCCACCCTCTCGATTTAGTTTCAAGCTTTATTAAAGAAAATTTTAATCAGAAAAAGTCAATCGGGCTAGTAACACTCGACATTGAAGCTGCGTTTGACACGGTATGGCATAATGGCCTTATACACAAACTTGTCCAATGCAACACCCCGCTCTACCTAACAAAACTTATATCAAGTTTCCTATCAGATAGGTTCTTTCATGTATCTTTAAATGGACTTGAATCCAACCATAAGCCTCTATCTGCCGGCGTCCCTCAAGGCTCAGTACTTGGTCCGATCTTATACAATATTTATACCCACGATATTCCCACCTTCGAAAGGTGTAAATCACTTATCTTTGCAGACGATACCGCATTATTCTACTCCAATTTGAACTATAGTGAAATTCATAATGAGCTTCAAGATGCACTAAACTCACTGTCCGAATATTTTTATAGATGGAAAATTAAGCTTAACGCCTCAAAAACCAAAGCCACCTATTTCACTAAAAGGCGTAATCGTTCATTTCTACCAGACCAGGAACTAAGAGTGGGCACAACAAACATTAAATGGGATAGCTGCGTTCGCTACTTAGGGGTCCACTTAGACAAAAAACTTATTTTTTCAGAGCACATTAGCAAAACTCTTGATAAAATTAATAAAACTGTCTGCATTCTATACCCATTTATAAACCGTAGGTCAAAATTATCACTGCACAATAAATTAATAATATACAAATCTATATTTGTACCTATAATGCTATATGGTTGTGAGGTATGGGGTAGCTGTGCACAATCCCATCTAAAGAATATCCAAACTGCCCAAAATAAAATATTAAAAATGATACTAAACAAACCCTTTTATTATGCCACGAAACGATTGCATGAGGAATCAAATATCAAAACGATAGATGAGTTTATCTATCGCGCTACAAATAAATTTAATTTTCAAAAACCCTATATTGCACAACTACGTGCTGACGGGTACTTTTACTTCTAGTGTCGACTAGTTTCCGTTAAGTACCAGCAAATTAGTCTATAAGTTTCCTAGTCATGTTCAAGGTTTTTTTTCTTTTGCCTCTCTTTCCTTACCATTAAATATTAAGTCAATATATATAAAAATAAAAAACTCTGTACATATGTAAATGTCACTTCTCAGCTGTAAAGATAATAATCTAAACTCTGACTCATTATTTTAAGCTAGCTTTAGGCAAAAATTTTTGTAAATTAAATGGCAAATAAAGCACATCACTAAACTAAACTAGTTTTGATCAAAAAAATGTTATTTCTCATGACTTTTCGTAAAATATGTTGATGCCATCTGAAAGAGGACCAGATAAGCTTTACATCGACCTCTTAGTCGAAGAAGTCGGTCGAAGGATGCAAGAGTTATTAGCACAAAACTAATCGGTTGTCAACACGATTCCGTCCTACTGCCGATTCTTTTCGCAAAGTACTTTTCTATAATTGTGATATTTAGTGGGAAAAAATTAAACGAATTTTTTGTCCATGTAAAAAACTATTAATTCTGAATAAAATGCCTTCCATTTATGCAATTAAAGAAATTTAAATGTCTCTTATTAGATAAGGCATATTTTCGTCTGATAAGGTACTTCTTCTTCAATGATTTCGAGGATATTTTAGTTTTGATCAAAAAAATTTTATTTCTCATGACTTTTCGTAAAATATGTTGATGCCATCTGAAAGAGGACCAGATAAGCTTTACATCGACCTCTTAGTCGAAGAAGTCGGTCGAAGGATGCAAGAGTTATTAGCAAAAAACTAATCGGTTGTCAACACGATTCCGTCCTACTGCCGATTCTTTTCGCAAAGTACTTTTCTATAATTGTGATATTTAGTGGGAAAAAATTAAACGAATTTTTTGTCCATGTAAAAAACTATTAATTCTGAATAAAATGCCTTCCATTTATGCAATTAAAAAAATTTTAATGTCTCTTATTAGATAAGGCCTTATCGTATGATAAGGCACTTCTTTTTCAATGATTTCGAGGATATTTTAGTTTTGATCAAAAAAATTTTATTTCTTACGACTTTTCGTAAAATATGTTAATATCATCTGAAAGAGGAATAGATAAGCTTTCCATCGAGCTCTTAGTCGAAGAAGTCGGTCGAAGGATGCAAGAGTTGTTAGCAAAAAACCAATCGGTGGTCAACACGATTCCGTCCTTCTGCCGATTCTTTTCACAAAGTACTTTTCTATAATTATAGTATTTAATGGGAAAAAATTAAACGGAGTTTTTGTCCATGTAAAAAACTATCAATTCTGAATAAAATGCCACCTATTTATGCAATTAAAAATATTTTAATGTCTCTTATTAGATAAGGCATATTTTCGTCTGATAAGGTACTGCCTCTTCAATGATTTCGAGGATATTTTAGTTTTGATCAAAAAAATTTTATTTCTCATGACTTTTCGTAAAATATGTTGATGCCATCTGAAAGAGGACCAGATAAGCTTTACATCGAGCTCTTAGTCGTAGAAGTCGGTCGAAGGATGCAAGAGTTATTAGCAAAAAACTAATCGGTGGTCAACACGATTCCGTCCTACTGCCGATTCTTTTCGCAAAGTACTTTTCTATAATTGTGATATTTAGTGGGAAAAAATTAAACGAATTTTTTGTCCATGTTAAAAACTATTTATTCTGAATAAAATGCCACCCATTTATGCAATTAAAAAAATTTAAATGTCTCTTATTAGATAAGGCATATTTTCATCTGATAAGGGACTTCTTTTTCAATGATTTCGAGAATATTTTAGTTTTGATCAAAAAAATTGTATTTCTTGCGACTTTTCGTAAAATATGTTAATGCCATCTGAAAGAGGAACAGATAAGCTTTCCATCGAGCTCTTAGTCGAAGAAGTCGGTCGAAGGATGCAAGAGGTATTAGCAAAAAACTAATCGGTGGTCAACACGTTTCCGTCCTACTGCCGATTCTTTTCGCAAAATGCTTTTCTATAATTATAGTATTTAATGGGAAAAAATTGAACGAATTTTTCGTCCATGTAAAAAAACTATTAGTTCTGAATAAAATGCCACCCATTTATGCAATTAAAAAAATTTTAATGTCTCTTATTAGATAAGGCATATTTTCGTATGATAAGGTACTTCTTTTTCAATGATTTCGAGGATATTTTAGTTTTGATCAAAAAAATTTTATTTCTTACGACTTTTCGTAAAATATGTTAACGCCATCTGAAAGAGGAACAGATAAGCTTTCTATCGAGCTCTCAGTCGAAGAAGTCGGTCGAAGGATGCAAGAGTTGTTAGCAAAAAACCAATCGGTGGTCAACACGATTCCGTCCTTCTGCCGATTCTTTTCGCAAAGTACTTTTCTATAATTATAGTATTTAATGGGAAAAAATTAAACGGAGTTTTTGTCCATGTAAAAAACTATTAATTCTTAATAAAATGCCACCCATTTATGCAATTAAAAAAATTTTAATGTCTCTTATTGGATAAGGCATATTTTCGTCTGATAAGGTACTTCTTCTTCAATGATTTCGAGGATATTTTAGTTTTGATGAAAAAAATTTTATTTCTTACGACTTTTCGTAAAATATGTTAATGTCATCTGAAAGAGGAACAGATAAGCTTTCCATCGAGCTCTTAGTCGAAGAAGTCGGTCGAAGGATGCAAGAGTTATTAGGAAAATCTGATCGGTGGTCAACACGATTCCGTCCTACTGCCGATTCTTTTCGCAAAGTACTTTTCTATAATTCTAGTATTTAATGGGAAAAAATTAAACGGAGTTTTTGTATATGTAAAAAACTATTTATTCTGAATAAAATGCCACCCATTTATGAAATTAAAAAAATTTAAATGTCTCTTATTAGATAAGGCATATTTTCGTCTGATAAGGTACTTCGTTTTCAATGATTTCGAAATGAAAGTTTTATTTCTTACGACTTTTCGTAAAATATGTTAATGCCATCTGAAAAAGGAACAGATAAGCTTTCCATCGAGCTTTAAGTCGAAGAAGTCGGTCGAAGGATGCAATAGTTGTTAGCAAAAAACCAATCGGTGGTCAACACGATTCCGTCCTACTGCCGATTCTTTTCGCAAAATGCTTTTCGATAATTGTAGTATTTAATGGGAAAAAATTAAACAAATTTTCTGTCCATGTAAAAAACTATTAATACTGAATTAAATGCCACCCATTTATGCGATTAAAAAAATGTAAATGTCTCTTATTAGATAAGGCATATTTTCGTATGATAAGGTACTTCTTTTTCAATGATTTCGAGGATATTTTAGTTTTGATCAAAAAAATTTTATTTCTTACGACTTTTCGTAAAATATGTTAATGCCATCTGAAAGAGGAACAGATAAGCTTTCCATCGAGCTCTCAGTCGAAGAAGTCGGTCGAAGGATGCAAGAGTTGTTAGCAAAAAACCAATCGGTGGTCAACACGATTCCGTCCTTCTGCCGATTCTTTTCGCAAAGTACTTTTCTATAATTATAGTATTTAATGGGAAAAATTAAACGGACTTTTTGTCCATGTAAAAAACTATTAATTCTGAATAAAATGCCACCCATTTATGCAATTAAAAATATTTTAATGTCTCTTATTAGATAAGGCATATTTTCGTCTGATAAGGTACTTCTTCTTCAATGATTTCGAGGATATTTTAGTTTTGATCAAAAAAATTTTATTTCTCATGACTTTTTGTAAAATATGTTGATGCCATCTGAAAGAGGACCAGATAAGCTTAACATCGAGCTCTTAGTCGAAGAAGTCGGTCGAAGGATGCAAGAGTTATTAGCAAAAAACTAATCGGTGGTCAACACGATTCCGTCCTACTGCCGATTCTTTTCGCAAAGTACTTTTCTATAATTGTGATATTTAGTGGGAAAAAATTAAACGAATTTTTTGTCCATGTTAAAAACTATTAATTCTGAATAAAATGCCACCCATTTATGCAATTAAAAAAATTTAAATGTCTCTTATTAGATAAGGCATATTTTCATCTGATAAGGGACTTCTTTTTCAATGATTTCGAGAATATTTTAGTTTTGATCAAAAAAATTGTATTTCTTACGACTTTTCGTAAAATATGTTAATGCCATCTGAAAGAGGAACATATAAGCTTTCCATCGAGCTCTTAGTCGAAGAAGTCGGTCGAAGGATGCAAGAGGTATTAGCAAAAAACTAATCGGTGGTCAACACGTTTCCGTCCTACTGCCGATTCTTTTCGCAAAATGCTTTTCTATAATTATAGTATTTAATGGGAAAAAATTGAACGAATTTTTCGTCCATGTAAAAAAACTATTAGTTCTGAATAAAATGCCACCCATTTATGCAATTAAAAAAATTTTAATGTCTCTTATTAGATAAGGCATATTTTCGTATGATAAGGCACTTCTTTTTCAATGATTTCGAGGTTATTTTAGTTTTGATCAAAAAAATTTTATTTCTTACGACTTTTCGTAAAATATGTTAATGCCATCTGAAAGAGGAACAGATAAGCTTTCCATCGAGCTCTTATTCGAAGAAGTCAGTCGAAGGATGCAAGAGTTGTTAGCAAAAAACCAATCGCTGGTCAACACGTTTCCGTCCTACTGCCGATTCTTTTCGCAAAATACTTTTCTATAATTGTAGTATTTAATGGGAAAAAATTAAACGAATTTTTTGTCCATGTAAAAAACTATTAATTCTTAATAAAATGCCACCCATTTATGCAATTAAAAAAATTTAAATGTCTCTTATTGGATAAGGCATATTTTCGTATGATAAGGTACTTCTTTTTCAATGATTTCGAGGATATTTTAGTTTTGATCAAAAAAATTTTATTTCTTACGACTTTTCGTAAAATATGTTAATGCCATCTGAAAGAGGAACAGATAAGCTTTCCATCGAGCTCTCAGTCGAAGAAGTCGGTCGAAGGATGCAAGAGTTGTTAGCAAAAAACCAATCGGTGGTCAACACGATTCCGTCCTTCTGCCGATTCTTTTCGCAAAGTACTTTTCTATAATTATAGTATTTAATGGGAAAAAATTAAACGGAGTTTTTGTCCATGTAAAAAACTATTAATTCTTAATAAAATGCCACCCATTTATGCAATTAAAAAAATTTAAATGTCTCTTATTGGATAAGGCATATTTTCGTCTGATAAGGTACTTCTTCTTCAATGATTTCGAGGATATTTTAGTTTTGATGAAAAAAATTTTATTTCTTACGACTTTTCGTAAAATATGTTAATGTCATCTGAAAGAGGAACAGATAAGCTTTCCATCGAGCTCTTAGTCGAAGAAGTCGGTCGAAGGATGAAAGAGTTATTAGGAAAATCTGATCGGTGGTCAACACGATTCCGTCCTACTGCCGATTCTTTTCGCAAAGTACTTTTCTATAATTCTAGTATTTAATGGGAAAAAATTAAACGGAGTTTTTGTTTATGTAAAAAACTATTAATTCTGAATAAAATGCCACCCATTTATGAAATTAAAAAAATTTAAATGTCTCTTATTAGATAAGGCATATTTTCGTCTGATAAGGTACTTCGTTTTCAATGATTTCGAAATGAAAGTTTTATTTCTTACGACTTTTCGTAAAATATATTAATGCCATCTGAAAGAGGAACAGATAAGCTTTCCATCGAGCTCTTAGTCGAAGAAGTCGGTCGAAGGATGCAAGAGTTGTTAGCAAAAAACTAATCGGTGGTCAACACGATTCCGTCCTTCTGCCGATTCTTTTCGCAAAGTACTTTTCTATAATTATAGTATTTAATGGGAAAAAATTAAACGGAGTTTTTGTCCATGTAAAAAACTATTAATTCTGAATAAAATGTCACCCATTTATGCAATTAAAAATATTTTAATGTCTCTTATTAGATAAGGCATATTTTCGTCTGATAAGGTACTTCTTCTTCAATGATTTCGAGGATATTTTAGTTTTGATCAAAAAAATTTTATTTCTCATGACTTTTTGTAAAATATGTTGATGCCATCTGAAAGAGGACCAGATAAGCTTAACATCGAGCTCTTAGTCGAAGAAGTCGGTCGAAGGATGCAAGAGTTATTAGCAAAAAACTAATCGGTGGTCAACACGATTCCGTCCTACTGCCGATTCTTTTCGCAAAGTACTTTTCTATAATTGTGATATTTAGTGGGAAAAAATTAAACGAATTTTTTGTCCATGTTAAAAACTATTAATTCTGAATAAAATGCCACCCATTTATGCAATTAAAAAAATTTAAATGTCTCTTATTAGATAAGGCATATTTTCGTATGATAAGGTACTTCTTCTTCAATGATTTCGAGGATATTTTAGTTTTGATCAAAAAAATTTTATTTCTCATGGCTTTTCGTAAAATATGTTAATGCCATCTGAAAGAGGAACAGATAAGATTTCCATCGAGCTCTTAGTCGAAGAAGTTAGTCGAAGGATGCAAGACTTATAAGCAAAAAACTAATCGGTGGTCAACACGTTTCCGTCCTACTGCCGATTCTTTTCGCAAAGTACTTTTCTATAATTGTGATATTTAGTGGGAAAAAATTAAACGAATTTTTTGTCCATGTTAAAAACTATTAATTCTGAATAAAATGCCACCCATTTATGCAATTAAAAAAATTTAAATGTCTCTTATTAGATAAGGCATATTTTCGTATGATAAGGTACTTCTTCTTCAATGATTTCGAGGATATTTTAGTTTTGATCAAAAAAATTTTATTTCTCATGGCTTTTCGTAAAATATGTTAATGCCATCTGAAAGAGGAACAGATAAGATTTCCATCGAGCTCTTAGTCGAAGAAGTTAGTCGAAGGATGCAAGACTTATTAGCAAAAAACTAATCGGTGGTCAACACGTTTCCGTCCTACTGCCGATTCTTTTCGCAAAATACTTTTCTATAATTGTAGTATTTAATGGGAAAAAATTAAACGAATTTTTTGTCCATGTAAAAAACTATTAATTCTTAATAAAATGCCACCCATTTATGCAATTAAAAAAATTTAAATGTCTCTTATTGGATAAGGCATATTTTCGTCTGATAAGGTACTTCTTCTTCAATGATTTCGAGGATATTTTAGTTTTGATGAAAAAAATTTTATTTCTTACGACTTTTCGTAAAATATGTTAATGTCATCTGAAAGAGGAACAGATAAGCTTTCCATCGAGCTCTTAGTCGAAGAAGTCGGTCGAAGGATGCAAGAGTTATTAGGAAAATCTGATCGGTGGTCAACACGATTCCGTCCTACTGCCGATTCTTTTCGCAAAGTACTTTTCTATAATTCTGGTATTTAATGGGAAAAAATAAAACGGAGTTTTTTTTCATGTAAAAAACTATTCATTCTGAATAAAATGCAACCCATTTATGAAATTAAAAAAATTTAAATGTCTCTTATTAGATAAGGCATATTTTCGTCTGATAAGGTACTTCGTTTTCAATGATTTCGAAATGAAAATTTTATTTCTTACGACTTTTCGTAAAATATGTTATTGCCATTTGAAAGAGGAACAGATAAGCTTTCCATCGAGCTTTTAGTCGAAGAAGTCGGTCGAAGGATGCAATAGTTGTTAGCAAAAAACCAATGGGTGGTCAACACGATTCCGTCCTACTGCCGATTCTTTTCGCAAAATGCTTTTCTATAATTGTAGTATTTAATGGGAAAAAATTAAACGAATTTTTTGTCCATGTAAAAAACTATTAATACTGAATAAAATGCCACCCATTTATGCGATTAAAAAAATGTAAATGTCTCTTATTAGATAAGGCATATTTTCGTATGATAAGGTACTTCTTTTTCAATGATTTCGAGGATATTTTAGTTTTGATCAAAAAAAATTTTATTTCTTACGACTTTTCGTAAAATATGTTAATGCCATCTGAAAGAGGAACAGATAAGCTTTCCATCGAGCTCTAATTCGAAGAAGTCGGTCGAAGGATGCAAGAGTTGTTAGCAAAAAACCAATCGGTGGTCAACACGATTCCGTCCTACTGCCGATTCTTTTCGCAAAGTACTTTTCTATAATTATAGTATTTAATGGGAAAAAATTAAACGGAAGTTTTGTCCATGTAAAAAACTATTAATTCTGAATAAAATGCCACCCATTTATGCAATTAAAAAAATTTAAATGTCTCTTATTGGATGAGGCATATTTTCGTCTGATAAGGTACTTCTTCTTCAATGATTTCGAGGATATTTTAGTTATGACGAAAAAAATTTTATTTCTTACGACTTTTCGTAAAATATGTTAATGTAATCTGAAAGAGGAACAGATAAGCTTTCCATCGAGCTCTTAGTCGAAGAAGTCGGTCGAAGGATGCAAGAGTTATTAGGAAAATCTGATCGGTGGTCAACACGATTCCGTCCTACTGCCGATTCTTTTCGCAAAGTACTTTTCTATAATTCTGGTATTTAATGGGAAAAAATTAAACGGAGGTTTTGTCCATGTAAAAAACTATTAATTCTGAATAAAATGCCACCCATTTATGCAATTAAAAAAATGTAAATGTCTCTTATTAGATAAGGCATATTTTCGTATGATAAGGTACTTCTTTTTCAATGATTTCGAGGATATTTTAGTTTCGATCAAAGAAATTTTATTTCTTACGACTTTTCGTAAAATATGTTAATGCCATCTGAAAAAGGAACAGAAAAGCTTTCCATCGAGCTTTTAGTCGAAGAAGTCGGTCGAAGGATGCAAGAGTTGTTAGCAAAAAACCAATCGGTGGTCAACACGATTCCGTCCTACTGCCGATTATTTTCGCAAGATGCTTTTCTATAATTGTAGTATTTAATGGGAAAAAATTAAACGAATTTTTAGTCCATGTAAAAAACTATTAATACTGAATAAAATGCCACCCATTTATGCAATTAAAAAAATTTAAATGTCTCTTATTAGATAAGGCATATTTTCGTATGATAAGGTACTTCTTTTTCAATGATTTCGAGGATATTTTAGTTTCGATCAAAAAAATTTTATTTCTTACGACTTTTCGTAAAATATGTTAATGCCATCTGAAAGAGGAACAGATAAGCTTTCCATCGAGCTCTAATTCAAAGAAGTCGGTCGAAGGATGCAAGAGTTGTTAGCAAAAAACCAATCGGTGGTCAACAAGATTCCGTCCTACTGCCGATTCTTTTCGCAAAGTACTTTTCTATAATTATAGTATTTAATGGGAAAAAATTAAACGGAGTTTTTGTCCATGTAAAAAACTATTAATTCTGAATAAAATGCCACCCATTTATGCAATTAAAAATATTTAAATGTCTCTTATTAGATAAGGCATATTTTCGTCTGATAAGGTACTTCTTCTTCAATGATTTCGAAGATATTTTAGTTTTGATCAAAAAAATTTTATTTCTCATGACTTTTCGTAAAATATGTTGATGCCATCTGAAAGAGGACCAGATAAGCTTTACATCGAGCTCTTAGTCGAAGAAATCGGTCGAAGGATGCAAGAGTTATTAGCCAAAAACTAATCGGTGGTCAACACGATTCCGTCCTACTGCCGATTCTTTTCGCAAAGTACTTTTCTATAATTGTGATATTTAATGGGAAAAAATTAAACGAATTTTTTGTCCATGTTAAAAACTATTGATTCTGAATAAAATGCCACCCATTTATGCAATTAAAAAAATTTAAATGTCTCTTATTAGATAAGCCATATTTTCGTCTGTTAAGGGACTTCTTTTTCAATGATTTCGAGAATATATTAGTTTTGATCAAAAAAATTTTATTTCTTACGACTTTTCGTAAAATATGTTAATGCCATTTGAAAGAGGAACAGATAAGCTTTCCATCGAGCTCTTAGTCGAAGAAGTCGGTCGAAGGATGCAAGAGGTATTAGCAAAAAACTAATCGGTGGTCAACACGTTTCCGTCCTACTGCCGATTCTTTTCGCAAAATGCTTTTCTATAATTGTAGTATTTAATGGGAAAAAATTGAACGAATTTTTTGTCCATGTAAAAAAACTATTAGTTCTGAATAAAATGCCACCCATTTATGCAATTAAAAAAATTTTAATGTCTCTTATTAGATAAGGCATATTTTCGTATGATAAGGCATTTATTTTTCAATGATTTCGAGGATATTTTAGTTTTGATCAAAAAAATTGTATTTCTTACGACTTTTCGTAAAATATGTTGATGCCATCTGAAAGAGGACCAGATAAGCTTTATATCGAGCTCTTAGTCGAAGAAGTCGGTCGAAGGATGCAAGAGGTATTAGCAAAAAACTAATCGGTGGTCAACACGTTTCCGTCCTACTGCCGATTCTTTTCGCAAAATGCTTTTCTATAATTGTAGTATTTAATGGGAAAAAATTGAACGAATTTTTTGTCCATGTAAAAAAACTATTAGTTCTGAATAAAATGCCACCCATTTATGCAATTAAAAAAATTTTAATGTCTCTTATTAGATAAGGCATATTTTCGTATGATAAGGCACTTATTTTTCAATGATTTCGAGGATATTTTAGTTTTGATCAAAAAAATTGTATTTCTTACGACTTTTCGTAAAATATGTTAATGCCATCTGAAAGAGGAACAGATAAGCTTTCCATCGAGCTCTTATTCGAAGAAGTCAGTCGAAGGATGCAAGAGTTGTTAGCAAAAAACCAATCGGTGGTCAACACGTTTCCGTCCTACTGCCGATTCTTTTCGCAAACTACTTTTCTATAATTCTAGTATTTAATGGGAAAAAATTAAACGAATTTTTTGTCCATGTAAAAAACTATTAATTCTTAATAAAATGCCACTTATTTATGCAATTAAAACCGGTAAGGACGCTATCTTCAGCAAGGCTGAAGCTATAATACTTTTCACTTTGTGTCACTATAAAAAACCTAAATGAATAGTTTTCATGCCTCCCTAACAACATAACTGTAATGTTTCAAGTCAATTCGTTAAAAAACAAAAAATTTTTCCATACAACGGTTCAAGTTTTGCGATAAGTGGGCGTAGCCATGCCCAAATTTGGTCAAAATAGTTTTCATTCCTCCCTAAGAACATAACTGTAAAGTTTCAAGTCAATTGGTTAAAAAACAAAAAAGTTTTCCATACAACGGGTCAATTTTTGCTATAAGTAGGCGTGACTACGCCCACTTTTGGTCAAAATAGTTTTCATTCCTCTCTAGGAACATAACTGTAAAGTTTCAAGTCAATTGATTAAAAAACCAAAAAGTTTTCCATACAAAGGGTCAAGTTAAGCTATAAGTTGGCGTGGCCATGCCCACTTTTGATCAAAAGAGTTTTCATTCCTCCCTAAGAGCATAACTGCAAAGTTTCAAGTCAATTGGTTAAAAAACAAAAAAGTTTTCCATACAACGGGTCAATTTTTGCTATAAGTAGGCGTGGCTACGCCCACTTTTGGTCAAAATAGTTTTCATTCCTCTCTAGGAACATAACTGTAAAGTTTTAAGTCAATTGGTTAAAAAACAAAAAAGTTTTCCATACAAAGGGTCAATTTTCGCTATAAAAGGGCGTGGCTACGCCCACTTTTCGTCAAAATAGTTTTCATTCCTCCCTAAGAACATAACTGCAAAGTTTCAAGTCAATTGGTTAAGAAACAAAAAAGTTTTCCATACAACGGGTCAATTTTCGCTATAAGTGGGCGTGGCTACGCCTGGCTACGCCCACTTTTGGTCAAAATAGTTTTCATTCCTCCCTAAGAGCATAACTGCAAAGTTGCAAGTCAATTGGTTAAAAAACAAAAAAGTTTTCCATACAACGGGTCAATTTTCGCTATAAGTAGGCGTGGCTACGCCCACTTTTGGTTAAAATAGTTTTCATTCCTCCCTAAGAACATAACTGTAAAGTTTCAAGTCAATTGGTTGAAAAACAAAAAAGTTTTCCATACAAAGGGTCAAGTTAAGCTATAAGTGGGCGTGGCCACGCCCACTTTTGATCAAAATAGTTTTCATTCCTCCCTAAGAGCATAACTGCAAAGTTTCAAGTCAATTGGTTAAGAAACAAAAAAGTTTTCCATACAATGGGTCAATTTTCGCTATAAGTGGGCGTGGCTACGCCTGGCTACGCCCACTTTTGGTCAAAATAGTTTTCATTCCTCTCTAAGAACATAACTGTAAAGTTTCAAGTCAATTGGTTAAAAAACAAAAAAAGTTTTCCATACAACGGGTAAATTTTCGCTATAAGTGGGCGTGGCTACGCGTGGTTACGCCCACATTTGGTCAAAATAGATTTCATTCCTTCCTAAGAACATGACTTTAAAATTTCAAGTCAATTGGTTAAGAAACAAAAAAGTTTTCCATACAACGACGTGAATATTCCTTCTCTTCCTCTTCTTCATTTTGTATGGGAGCTACCAGTTCCAGATGTCCAATCTCAATGAAACTTTCAGGCATGTAGTCGGACCATGTAAAACAACTATGTTTAAAATTTCAGCACTCTATTGTACAAAACAAAAAAGTTTTCCATACAACGATTCAAGTTTTGTTCACTTTTCTTCTTCTTTTCGTATGGGAGCTACCTGTTCCAATAATCCGATCATGCTGGTTCCGACGAATGATTCATCGTAATAAATTCTAAGACTCTGTGCAAAGTTTCAGCTCGATAGCTTCAAAACTGAGGGACTAGTTTGCATACATACAGACAGACCGACAGACAGACAGACAGACAGACAGACGGACAGACGGACATGGCTAAATCAACTCGTCTTGTCGTCCTGATCAAGAATATATATACTTTATATAGTCGGAAATTAATATTTCGATCTGTTACAAACTCCGTGACAAAGTTAATATACTATTTCACATAAGTGAAAAGTATAAAAATTTAAATGTCTCTTATTAGATAAGGCATATTTTCGTCTGATATGGTACTTCTTCTTCAATGATTTCGAGGATATTTTAGTTTTGATCAAAAAAATTTTATTTCTCATGACTTTTCGTAAAATATGTTAATGCCATCTGAAAGAGGAACAGATAAGCTTTCCATCGAGCTCTTATTCGAAGAAGTCGGTCGGAGGATGCAAGAGGTGTTAGGAAAAAACCAATCGGTGGTCAACACGATTCCGTCCTACTGCCGATTCTTTTCGCAAAATACTTTTCTATAATTGTAGTATTTAATGGGAAAAAAATTAAACGAATTTTTTGTCCATGTAAAAAACTATTGATTCTGAATAAAATGCCGCCTGTTTATGCAATTAAAAAAATTAAAATGTCTCTTATTAGATAAGGCATATTTTCGTCTGATAAGGTACTTCGTTTTCAATGATTTCGAGGATATTTTAGTTTTGATCAAAAAAATTGTATTTCTTACGACTTTTCGTGAAATATGTTAATGCCATCTGAAAGAGGAACAGATAAGCTTTCCATCGAGCTCTTATTCGAAGAAGTCAGTCGAAGGATGCAAGAGTTGTTAGCAAAAAACCAATCGGTGGTCAACACGTTTCCGTCCCACTGCCGATTCTTTTCGCAAACTACTTTTCTATAATTCTAGTATTTAATGGGAAAAAATTAAACGAATTTTTTGTCCATGTAAAAAAACTATTAGTTATGAATTAAATGCCACCCATTTATGCAATTAAAAATAGTTAAATGTCTCTTATTAGATAAGGCATATTTTCGTCTGATAAGGTACTTCTTCTTCAATGATTTCGAAGATATTTTAGTTTTGATCAAAAAAATTTTATTTCTCATGACTTTTCGTAAAATATGTTGATGCCATCTTAAAGAGGACCAGATAAGCTTTACATCGAGCTCTAATTCGAAGAAGTCGGTCGAAGGATGCAAGAGTTGTTAGCAAAAAACCAATCGGTGGTCAACACGATTCCGTCCTACTGCCGATTCTTTTCGCAAAGTACTTTTCTATAATTATAGTATTTAATGGGAAAAAATTAAACGGAAGTCTTGTCCATGTAAAAAACTATTAATTCTGAATAAAATGCCACCCATTTATGCAATTAAAAAAATTTAAATGTCTCTTATTGGATGAGGCATATTTTCGTCTGATAAGGTACTTCTTCTTCAATGATTTCGAGGATATTTTAGTTTTGACGAAAAAAATTTTATTTCTTACGACTTTTCGTAAAATATGTTAATGTAATCTGAAAGAGGAACAGATAAGCTTTCCATCGAGCTCTTAGTCGAAGAAGTCGGTCGAAGGATGCAAGAGTTATAAGGAAAATCTGATCGGTGGTCAACACGATTCCGTCCTACTGCCGATTCTTTTCGCAAAGTACTTTTCTATAATTGTGATATTTAATGGGAAAAAATTAAACGAATTTTTTGTCCATGTTAAAAACTATTAATTCTGAATAAAATGCCACCCATTTATGCAATTAAAAAAATTTAAATGTCTCTTATTAGATAAGCCATATTTTCGTCTGTTAAGGGACTTCTTTTTCAATGATTTCGAGAATATTTTAGTTTTGATCAAAAAAATTTTATTTCTTACGACTTTTCGTAAAATATGTTAATGCCATTTGAAAGAGGAACAGATAAGCTTTCCATCGAGCTCTTAGTCGAAGAAGTCGGTCGAAGGATGCAAGAGGTATTAGCAAAAAACTAATCGGTGGTCAACACGTTTCCGTCCTACTGCCGATTCTTTTCGCAAAATGCTTTTCTATAATTGTAGTATTTAATGGGAAAAAATTGAACGAATTTTTTGTCCATGTAAAAAAACTATTAGTTCTGAATAAAATGCCACCCATTTATGCAATTAAAAAAATTTTAATGTCTCTTATTAGATAAGGCATATTTTCGTATGATAAGGCATTTATTTTTCAATGATTTCGAGGATATTTTAGTTTTGATCAAAAAAATTGTATTTCTTACGACTTTTCGTAAAATATGTTGATGCCATCTGAAAGAGGACCAGATAAGCTTTATATCGAGCTCTTAGTCGAAGAAGTCGGTCGAAGGATGCAAGAGGTATTAGCAAAAAACTAATCGGTGGTCAACACGTTTCCGTCCTACTGCCGATTCTTTTCGCAAAATGCTTTTCTATAATTGTAGTATTTAATGGGAAAAAATTGAACGAATTTTTTGTCCATGTAAAAAAACTATTAGTTCTGAATAAAATGCCACCCATTTATGCAATTAAAAAAATTTTAATGTCTCTTATTAGATAAGGCATATTTTCGTATGATAAGGCACTTATTTTTCAATGATTTCGAGGATATTTTAGTTTTGATCAAAAAAATTGTATTTCTTACGACTTTTCGTAAAATATGTTAATGCCATCTGAAAGAGGAACAGATAAGCTTTCCATCGAGCTCTTATTCGAAGAAGTCAGTCGAAGGATGCAAGAGTTGTTAGCAAAAAACCAATCGGTGGTCAACACGTTTCCGTCCTACTGCCGATTCTTTTCGCAAACTACTTTTCTATAATTCTAGTATTTAATGGGAAAAAATTAAACGAATTTTTTGTCCATGTAAAAAACTATTAATTCTTAATAAAATGCCACCTATTTATGCAATTAAAACCGGTAAGGACGCTATCTTCAGCAAGGCTGAAGCTATAATACTTTTCACTTTGTGTCACTATAAAAAACCTAAATGAATAGTTTTCATGCCTCCCTAACAACATAACTGTAATGTTTCAAGTCAATTCGTTAAAAAACAAAAAATTTTTCCATACAACGGTTCAAGTTTTGCGATAAGTGGGCGTAGCCATGCCCAAATTTGGTCAAAATAGTTTTCATTCCTCCCTAAGAACATAACTGTAAAGTTTCAAGTCAATTGGTTAAAAAACAAAAAAGTTTTCCATACAACGGGTCAATTTTTGCTATAAGTAGGCGTGACTACGCCCACTTTTGGTCAAAATAGTTTTCATTCCTCTCTAGGAACATAACTGTAAAGTTTCAAGTCAATTGATTAAAAAACCAAAAAGTTTTCCATACAAAGGGTCAAGTTAAGCTATAAGTGGGCGTGGCCATGCCCACTTTTGATCAAAAGAGTTTTCATTCCTCCCTAAGAGCATAACTGCAAAGTTTCAAGTCAATTGGTTAAAAAACAAAAAAGTTTTCCATACAACGGGTCAATTTTTGCTATAAGTAGGCGTGGCTACGCCCACTTTTGGTCAAAATAGTTTTCATTCCTCTCTAGGAACATAACTGTAAAGTTTTAAGTCAATTGGTTAAAAAACAAAAAAGTTTTCCATACAAAGGGTCAATTTTCGCTATAAAAGGGCGTGGCTACGCCCACTTTTCGTCAAAATAGTTTTCATTCCTCCCTAAGAACATAACTGCAAAGTTTCAAGTCAATTGGTTAAGAAACAAAAAAGTTTTCCATACAACGGGTCAATTTTCGCTATAAGTGGGCGTGGCTACGCCTGGCTACGCCCACTTTTGGTCAAAATAGTTTTCATTCCTCCCTAAGAGCATAACTGCAAAGTTGCAAGTCAATTGGTTAAAAAACAAAAAAGTTTTCCATACAACGGGTCAATTTTCGCTATAAGTAGGCGTGGCTACGCCCACTTTTGGTTAAAATAGTTTTCATTCCTCCCTAAGAACATAACTGTAAAGTTTCAAGTCAATTGGTTGAAAAACAAAAAAGTTTTCCATACAAAGGGTCAAGTTAAGCTATAAGTGGGCGTGGCCACGCCCACTTTTGATCAAAATAGTTTTCATTCCTCCCTAAGAGCATAACTGCAAAGTTTCAAGTCAATTGGTTAAGAAACAAAAAAGTTTTCCATACAATGGGTCAATTTTCGCTATAAGTGGGCGTGGCTACGCCTGGCTACGCCCACTTTTGGTCAAAATAGTTTTCATTCCTCTCTAAGAACATAACTGTAAAGTTTCAAGTCAATTGGTTAAAAAACAAAAAAAGTTTTCCATACAACGGGTAAATTTTCGCTATAAGTGGGCGTGGCTACGCGTGGTTACGCCCACATTTGGTCAAAATAGATTTCATTCCTTCCTAAGAACATGACTTTAAAATTTCAAGTCAATTGGTTAAGAAACAAAAAAGTTTTCCATACAACGACGTGAATATTCCTTCTCTTCCTCTTCTTCATTTTGTATGGGAGCTACCAGTTCCAGATGTCCAATCTCAATGAAACTTTCAGGCATGTAGTCGGACCATGTAAAACAACTATGTTTAAAATTTCAGCACTCTATTGTACAAAACAAAAAAGTTTTCCATACAACGATTCAAGTTTTGTTCACTTTTCTTCTTCTTTTCGTATGGGAGCTACCTGTTCCAATAATCCGATCATGCTGGTTCCGACGAATGATTCATCGTAATAAATTCTAAGACTCTGTGCAAAGTTTCAGCTCGATAGCTTCAAAACTGAGGGACTAGTTTGCATACATACAGACAGACCGACAGACAGACAGACAGACAGACAGACGGACAGACGGACATGGCTAAATCAACTCGTCTTGTCGTCCTGATCAAGAATATATATACTTTATATAGTCGGAAATTAATATTTCGATCTGTTACAAACTCCGTGACAAAGTTAATATACTATTTCACATAAGTGAAAAGTATAAAAATTTAAATGTCTCTTATTAGATAAGGCATATTTTCGTCTGATATGGTACTTCTTCTTCAATGATTTCGAGGATATTTTAGTTTTGATCAAAAAAATTTTATTTCTCATGACTTTTCGTAAAATATGTTAATGCCATCTGAAAGAGGAACAGATAAGCTTTCCATCGAGCTCTTATTCGAAGAAGTCGGTCGGAGGATGCAAGAGGTGTTAGGAAAAAACCAATCGGTGGTCAACACGATTCCGTCCTACTGCCGATTCTTTTCGCAAAATACTTTTCTATAATTGTAGTATTTAATGGGAAAAAAATTAAACGAATTTTTTGTCCATGTAAAAAACTATTGATTCTGAATAAAATGCCGCCTGTTTATGCAATTAAAAAAATTAAAATGTCTCTTATTAGATAAGGCATATTTTCGTCTGATAAGGTACTTCGTTTTCAATGATTTCGAGGATATTTTAGTTTTGATCAAAAAAATTGTATTTCTTACGACTTTTCGTGAAATATGTTAATGCCATCTGAAAGAGGAACAGATAAGCTTTCCATCGAGCTCTTATTCGAAGAAGTCAGTCGAAGGATGCAAGAGTTGTTAGCAAAAAACCAATCGGTGGTCAACACGTTTCCGTCCCACTGCCGATTCTTTTCGCAAACTACTTTTCTATAATTCTAGTATTTAATGGGAAAAAATTAAACGAATTTTTTGTCCATGTAAAAAAACTATTAGTTATGAATTAAATGCCACCCATTTATGCAATTAAAAATAGTTAAATGTCTCTTATTAGATAAGGCATATTTTCGTCTGATAAGGTACTTCTTCTTCAATGATTTCGAAGATATTTTAGTTTTGATCAAAAAAATTTTATTTCTCATGACTTTTCGTAAAATATGTTGATGCCATCTTAAAGAGGACCAGATAAGCTTTACATCGAGCTCTAATTCGAAGAAGTCGGTCGAAGGATGCAAGAGTTGTTAGCAAAAAACCAATCGGTGGTCAACACGATTCCGTCCTACTGCCGATTCTTTTCGCAAAGTACTTTTCTATAATTATAGTATTTAATGGGAAAAAATTAAACGGAAGTTTTGTCCATGTAAAAAACTATTAATTCTGAATAAAATGCCACCCATTTATGCAATTAAAAAAATTTAAATGTCTCTTATTGGATGAGGCATATTTTCGTCTGATAAGGTACTTCTTCTTCAATGATTTCGAGGATATTTTAGTTTTGACGAAAAAAATTTTATTTCTTACGACTTTTCGTAAAATATGTTAATGTAATCTGAAAGAGGAACAGATAAGCTTTCCATCGAGCTCTTAGTCGAAGAAGTCGGTCGAAGGATGCAAGAGTTATAAGGAAAATCTGATCGGTGGTCAACACGATTCCGTCCTACTGCCGATTCTTTTCGCAAAGTACTTTTCTATAATTCTGGTATTTAATGGGAAAAAATTAAACGGAGGTTTTGTCCATGTAAAAAACTATTAATTCTGAATAAAATGCCACCCATTTATGCAATTAAAAAAATGTAAATGTCTCTTATTAGATAAGGCATATTTTCGTATGATAAGGTACTTCTTTTTCAATGATTTCGAGGATATTTTAGTTTCGATCAAAGAAATTTTATTTCTTACGACTTTTCGTAAAATATGTTAATGCCATCTGAAAAAGGAACAGAAAAGCTTTCCATCGAGCTTTTAGTCGAAGAAGTCGGTCGAAGGATGCAAGAGTTGTTAGCAAAAAACCAATCGGTGGTCAACACGATTCCGTCCTACTGCCGATTCTTTTCGCAAAGTACTTTTCTATAATTATAGTATTTAATGGGAAAAAATTAAACGGAGTTTTTGTCCATGTAAAAAACTATTAATTCTGAATAAAATGCCACCCATTTATGCAATTAAAAATATTTAAATGTCTCTTATTAGATAAGGCATATTTTCGTCTGATAAGGTACTTCTTCTTCAATGATTTCGAAGATATTTTAGTTTTGATCAAAAAAATTTTATTTCTCATGACTTTTCGTAAAATATGTTGATGCCATCTGAAAGAGGACCAGATAAGCTTTACATCGAGCTCTTAGTCGAAGAAATCGATAGAAGGATGCAAGAGTTATTAGCAAAAAACTAATCGGTGGTCAACACGATTCCGTCCTACTGCCGATTCTTTTCGCAAAGTACTTTTCTATAATTGTGATATTTAATGGGAAAAAATTAAACGAATTTTTTGTCCATGTTTAAAACTATTAATTCTGAATAAAATGCCACCCATTTATGCAATTAAAAAAATTTAAATGTCTCTTATTAGATAAGCCATATTTTCGTCTGTTAAGGGACTTCTTTTTCAATGATTTCGAGAATATTTTAGTTTTGATCAAAAAAATTTTATTTCTTACGACTTTTCGTAAAATATGTTAATGCCATTTGAAAGAGGAACAGATAAGCTTTCCATCGAGCTCTTATTCGAAGAAGTCAGTCGAAGGATGCAAGAGTTGTTAGCAAAAAACCAATCGGTGGTCAACACTTTTCCGTCCTACTGCCGATTCTTTTCGCAAACTACTTTTCTATAATTCTAGTATTTAATGGGAAAAAATTAAACGAATTTTTTGTCCATGTAAAAAACTATTAATTCTTAATAAAATGCCACCTATTTATGCAATTAAAAAAATTTAAATGTCTCTTATTAGATAAGGCATATTTTCGTCTGATATGGTACTTCTTCTTCAATGATTTCGAGGATATTTTAGTTTTGATCAAAAAAATTTTATTTCTCATGACTTTTCGTAAAATATGTTAATGCCATCTGAAAGAGGAACAGATAAGCTTTCCATCGAGCTCTTATTCGAAGAAGTCGGTCGGAGGATGCAAGAGTTGTTAGGAAAAAACCAATCGGTGGTCAACACGATTCCGTCCTACTGCCGATTCTTTTCGCAAAATACTTTTCTATAATTGTAGTATTTAATGGGAAAAAATTAAACGAATTTTTTGTCCATGTAAAAAACTATTAATTCTGAATAAAATGCCGCCTGTTTATGCAATTAAAAAAATTAAAATGTGTCTTATTAGATAAGGCATATTTTCGTCTGATAAGGTACTTCGTTTTCAATGATTTCGAGGATATTTTAGTTTTGATCAAAAAAATTGTATTTCTTACGACTTTTCGTAAAATATGTTAATGCCATCTGAAAGAGGAACAGATAAGCTTTCCATCGAGCTCTTATTCGAAGAAGTCAGTCGAAGGATGCAAGAGTTGTTAGCAAAAAACCAATCGGTGGTCAACACGTTTCCGTCCCACTGCCGATTCTTTTCGCAAACTACTTTTCTATAATTCTAGTATTTAATGGGAAAAAATTAAACGAATTTTTTGTCCATGTAAAAAACTATTAATTCTTAATAAAATGCCACCTATTCATGCAATTAAAAAAATTTAAATGTCTCTTATTAGATAAGGCATATTTTCGTCTGATATGGTACTTCTTCTTCAATGATTTCGAGGATATTTTAGTTTTGATCAAAAAAATTTTATTTCTCATGACTTTTCGTAAAATATGTTAATGCCATCTGAAAGAGGAACAGATAAGCTTTCCATCGAGCTCTTATTCGAAGAATTCGGTCGGAGGATGCAAGAGTTGTTAGGAAAAAACCAATCGGTGGTCAACACGATTCCGTCCTACTGCCGATTCTTTTCGCAAAATACTTTTCTATAATTGTAGTATTTAATGGGAAAAAATTAAACGAATTTTTTGTCCATGTAAAAAACTTTTAATTCTGAATAAAATGCCGCCTGTTTATGCAATTAAAAAAATTAAAATGTCTCTTATTAGATAAGGCATATTTTCGTCTGATAAGGTACTTCGTTTTCAATGATTTCGAGGATATTTTAGTTTTGATCAAAAAAATTTCATTTCTCATGACTTTTCGTAAAATATGTTGATGCCATCTGAAAGAGGACCAGATAAGCTTTCCATCGAGCTCTTAGTCGAAGAAGTCGGTCGAAGGATGCAAGAGTTATTAGCAAAAAACTAATCGGTGGTCAACACGATTCCGTCCTACTGCCGATTCTTTTCGCAAAGTACTTTTCTATAATTCTAGTATTTAATGGGAAAAAATTAAACGAATTTTTTGTCCATGTTAAAAACTATTAATTCTGAATTAAATGCCACCCATTTATGCAATTAAAAAAATTTAAATGTCTCTTATTAGATAAGGCATATTTTCGTCTGATAAGGGACTTCTTTTTCAATGATTTCGAGAATATTTTAGTTTTGATCAAAAAAATTTGATTTCTTACGACTTTTCGTAAAATATGTTAATGCCATCTGAAAGAGGAATAGATAAGCTTTCCATCGAGCTCTTAGTCGAAGAAGTCGGTCGAAGGATGCAAGAGGTATTAGCAAAAAACTAATCGGTGGTCAACACGTTTCCGTCCTACTGCCGATTCTTTTCGCAAAATGCTTTTCTATAATTGTAGTATTTAATGGGAAAAAATTAAACGAATTTTTTGTCCATGTAAAACACTATTAGATCTGAATAAAATGCCACCCATTTATGCAATTAAAAAAATGTAAATGTCTCTTATTAGAGAAGGCATATTTTCGTATGATAAGGTAGTTCGTTTTCAATAATTTCGAGGATATTTTAGTTTTGATCAAAAAAATTTTATTTCTTACGACTTTTCGTAAAATATGTTAATGCCATCTGAAAGAGGAACAGATAAGCTTTCCATTGAGCTCTTAGTCGAGGAAGTCGGTCGAAGGATGCAAGAGTTTTTAGCAAAAAACCAATCGGTGGTCAACACGATTCCGTCCTACTGCCGATTCTTTTCGCAAAATACTTTTCTATAATTGTAGTATTTAATGGGAACAAATTAAAAGAATTTTTTGTCCATGTAAAAAACTATTAATTCTGAATAAAATGCCACACATTTATGAAATTAAAAAAATTTAAATGTCTCTTCTTAGATAAGGCATATTTTCGTCTTATAAGGTACTTCGTTTTCAATGATTTCGAGGATATTTTAGTTTTGATCAAAAAAATGTTATTTCTTACGACTTTTCGTAAAATATGTTAATGCCATCTGAAAGAGGAACAGATAAGCTTTCCATCGAGCTCTTATTCGAAGAAGTCGGTCGAAGGATGGAACAGTTATTAGCAAAAAACCAATCGGTGGTCAACACGATTCCGTCCTACTGCCGAATCTTTTCGCAAAATACTTTTCTATAATTGTAGTATTTAATGGGAACTAATTAAACGAATTTTTTGTCCATGTAAAAAACTATTAATTCGGAATAAAATGTCACCCATTTATGAAATTAAAAAAATTTAAATGTCTCTTATTAGATAAGGCATATTTTCGTCTTATAAGGTACTTCGTTTTAAATGATTTCGAGGATATTTTAGTTTTGATCAAAAAAATTTTATTTCTTACGACTTTTCGTAAAATATGTTAATGCCATCTGAAAGAGGAACAGATAAGCTTTCCATCGAGCTCTTATTCGGAGAAGTCGGTCGAAGGATGCAAGAGTTATTAGCAAAAAACCAATCGGTGGTCAACACGTTTCCGTCCTACTGCCGATTCTTTTCGCAAAGTACTTTTTTATAATTGTAGTATTTAATGAAAAAAAATTAAACGAAGAATTTTGTCCATGTAAAAAACTATTAATTCAGAATAAAATGCCATCCATTTATGCAATTAAAAAAATTTAAATGTCTCTTATTAGATAAGGCATATTTTCGTCTGATAAGGTACTCCGTTTTCAATGATTTCGAGGATATTTTAGTTTTGATCAAAAACATTTTATTTCTTACGACTTTTCGTAAAAAATGTTAATGCCAACTGAAAGAGGAATAGATACGCTTTCCATCGCAAAGTACTTTTCTATAATTGTAGTATTTAATGGGAACTAATTAAACGAATTTTTTGTCCATTTAAAAAACTATTAATTCGGAATAAAATGCCACCCATTTATGAAATTAAAAAAATTTAAATGTCTCTTATTAGATAAGGCATATTTTCGTCTTATAAGGTACTTCGTTTTCAATGATTTCGAGGATATTTTAGTTTTGATCAAAAAAATTTTATTTCTTACGACTTTTCGTAAAATATGTTAATAATGAAAGAGGAACAGATAAGCTTTCCATCGAGCTCTTATTCGGAGAAGTCGGTCGAAGGATGCAAGAGTTATTAGCAAAAAACCAATCGGTGGTCAACACGTTTCCGTCCTACTGCCGATTCTTTTCGCACAGTACTTTTCTATAATTGTAATATTTAATGAAAAAAAATTAAACGAAGAATTTTGTCCATGTAAAAAACTATTAATTCAGAATAAAATGCCACCCATTTATGCAATTAAAAAAATTCAAATGTCTCTTATTAGATAAGGCATCTTTTCGTCTGATAAAGGACTTCTTTTTCAATGATTTCGATAATATTTTAGTTTTGATCAAAAAAATTTTATTTCTTACGACTTTTCGTAAAATATGTTAATGCCATCTGAAAGAGGAACAGATAAGCTTTCCATCGAGCTCTTAGTCGAAGAAGTCGGTCGAAGGATGCAAGAGGTATTAGCAAAAAACTAATCGGTGGTCAACACGTTTCCGTCCTACTGCCGATTCTTTTCGCAAAATGCTTTTCTATAATTGTAGTATTTAATGGGAACAAATTAAACGAATTTTTTGTCCATGTAAAAAACTATTAATTCGGACTAAAATACCACCCATTTATGCAATTAAAAAAAATTAAATGTCTCAAAAATTGTATTTCTTACGACTTTTCGTAAAATATGTTAATGCCATCTGAAAGAGGAACAGATAAGCTTTCCATCGAGCTCTTAGTCGAAGAAGTCGGTCGAAGGATGCAAGAGGTATTAGCAAAAAACTAATCGGTGGTCAACACGTTTCCGTCCTACTGCCGATTCTTTTCGCAAAATGCTTTTCTATAATTGTAGTATTTAATGGGAAAAAATTAAACGAATTTTTTGTCCATGTAAAAAACTATTAGATCTGAATAAAATGCCACCCATTTATGCAATTAAAAAAATGTAAATGTCTCTTCTTAGATAAGGCATATTTTCGTCTTATAAGGTACTTCATTTTCAATAATTTCGAGGATATTTTAGTTTTGATCAAAAAAATTTTATTTCTTACGACTTTTCGTAAAATATGTTAATGCCATCTGAAAGAGAAACAGATAAGCTTTCCATCGAGCTCTTATTCGAAGAAGTCGGTCGAAGGATGGAAGAGTTATTAGCAAAAAACCAATCGGTGGTCAACACGATTCCGTCCTACTGCCGAATCTTTTCGCAAAATACTTTTCTATAATTGTAGTATTTAATGGGAACTAATTAAACGAATTTTTTGTCCATGTAAAAAACTATTAATTCGGAATAAAATGCCACCCATTTATGAAATTAAAAAAATTTAAATGTCTCTTATTAGATAAGGCATATTTTCGTCTTATAAGGTACTTCATTTTCAATAATTTCGAGGATATTTTAGTTTTGATCAAAAAAATTTTATTTCTTACGACTTTTCGTAAAATATGTTAATGCCATCTGAAAGAGGAACAGATAAGCTTTCCATCCAGCTCTTATTCGGAGATGTCGGTCGAAGGATGCAAGAGTTATTAGCAAAAAACCAATCGGTGGTCAACACGTTTCCGTCCTACTGCCGATTCTTTTCGCAAAGTACTTTTCTATAATTGTAGTATTTAATGAAAAAAAATTAAACGAAGAATTTTGTCCATGTAAAAAACTATTAATTCAGAATAAAATGCCACCCATTTATGCAATTAAAAAAATTTAAATGTCTCTTATTAGATAAGGCATATTTTCATCTTATAAGGTACTTCGTTTTCAATGATTTCGAGGATATTTTAGTTTTGATCAAAAAAATTTTATTTCTTACGACTTTTCGTAAAATATGTTAATGCCATCTGAAAGAGGAACAGATAAGCTTTCCATCGAGCTCTTATTCGGAGAAGTCGGTCGAAGGATGCAAGAGTTATTAGCAAAAAACCAATCGGTGGTCAACACGTTTCCGTCCTACTGCCGATTCTTTTCGCAAAGTACTTTTTTATAATTGTAGTATTTAATGAAAAAAAATTAAACGAAGAATTTTGTCCATGTAAAAAACTATTAATTCAGAATAAAATGCCATCCATTTATGCAATTAAAAAAATTTAAATGTCTCTTATTAGATAAGGCATATTTTCGTCTGATAAGGTACTCCGTTTTCAATGATTTCGAGGATATTTTAGTTTTGATCAAAAACATTTTATTTCTTACGACTTTTCGTAAAAAATGTTAATGCCAACTGAAAGAGGAATAGATACGCTTTCCATCGCAAAGTACTTTTCTATAATTGTAGTATTTAATGGGAACAAATTAAACGAATTTTTTGTCCATGTAAAAAACTATTAAATCTGAATAAAATGCCACCCATTTATGAAATTAAAAAAATTTAAATGTCTCTTATTAGATAAGGCATATTTTCGTCTTATAAGGTACTTCGTTTTCAATGATTTCGAGGATATTTTAGTTTTGATCAAAAAAATTTTATTTCTTACGACTTTTCGTAAAATATGTTAATGCCATCTGAAAGAGGAACAGATAAGCTTTCCATCGAGCTCTTAGTCGAAGAAGTCGGTCGAAGGATGCAAATGTTATTAGCAAAAAACTAATCGGTGGTCAACACGATTCCGTCCTACTGCCGATTCTTTTCGCAAAGTATTTTTCAATAATTCTAGTATTTAATGGGAAAAAATTAAATGAATTTTTTGTCCATGTAAAAAACTATTAATTCTGAATAAAATGCCACCCATTTATGCAATAAAAAAAATTTAAATGTCTCTTATAAGATAAGGCATATTTTCGTCTGATAAGGGACTTCTTTTTCAATGATTTCGAGGATATTTTAGTTTTGATCAAAAAAATTTTAATTCTTACGACTTTTCGTAAGATATGTTAATGCCATCTGAAAGAGGAACAGATAAGCTTTCCATCGAGCTCTTATTCGAAGAAGTCGGTCGAAGGATGGAAGAGTTATTAGCAAAAAACCAATCGGTGGTCAACACGATTCCGTCCTACTGCCGATTCTTTTCGCAAAATACTTTTCTATAATTGTAGTATTTAATGGGAACTAATTAAACGAATTTTTTGTCCATGAAAAAACTATTAATTCGGAATAAAATTCCACCCACTTATGAAATTAAAAAAATTTAAATGTCTCTTATTAGATAAGGCATATTTTCGTCTTATAAGGTACTTCGTTTTCAATGATTTCGAGTATATTTTAGTTTTGATCAAAAAAATTTTATTTCTTACGACTTTTCGTAAAATATGTTAATGCCATCTGAAAGGGGAACAGATAAGCTTTCCATCGAGCTCTTATTCGGAGAAGTCGGTCGAAGGATGCAAGAGTTATTAGCAAAAAACCAATCGGTGGTAAACACGTTTCTGTCCTACTGCCGATTCTTTTCGCAAAGTACTTTTCTATAATTGTAGTATTTAATGAAAAAAAATTAAACGAAGAATTTTGTCCATGTAAAAAACTATTAATTCTGAATAAAATGGCACCCATTTATGCAATTAAAAAAATTTAAATGTCTCTTATTAGATAAGGCATATTTTCGTCTGATAAGGTACTCCGTTTTCAATGATTTCGAGGATATTTTAGTTTTGATCAAAAAAATTTTATTTTTTACGACTTTTCGTAAAAAATGTTAATGCCAACTGAAAGAGGAATAGATACGCTTCCCATCGCAAAGTACTTTTCTATAATTGTAGTATTTAATGAAAAAAAATTAAACGAAGAATTTTGTCCATGTAAAAAACTATTAATTCTGAATATATTGAAACCCATTTATGCAATTAAAAAAATTTAAATGTCTCTTATTAGATAAGGCATATTTTCGTCTGATAAGGTACTCCGTTTTCAATGATTTCGAGGATATTTTAGTTTTGATCAAAAAAATTTTATTTCTTACGACTTTTCGTAAAAAATGTTAGTGCCAACTGAAAGAGGAATAGATAAGCTTTCCATCGAGCTCTTAGTCGAAGAAGTCGGTCGAACGATGCAAGAGTTATTAGCAAAAAACTAATCGGTGGTCAACACGTTTCCATCCTACTATCGATTCTTTTTGCAAAGTACTTTTCTATAATTGTAATATTTAATGGGAAAAAATTAAACGAATTTTTTGTCCATGTAAAAAACTCTTAATTCTGAATAAAATGCCACCCATTTATGAAATTAAAAAAATGTAAATGTCTCTTATTAGATAAGGCATATTTTCGTCTGATAAGGTACTTCTTCTTCAATGATTTCGAGGATATTTTAGTTTTGATCAAAAAAAATTTTATTTCTCATGACTTTTCGTAAAATATGTTAATGCCATCTGAAAGAGGAACAGATAAGCTTTCCATCGAGCTCTTAGTCGAAGAAGTCGGTCGAAGGATGCAAGACTTATTAGCAAAAAACTAATCGGTGGTCAACACGTTTCCATCCTACTGCCGATTCTTTTCGCAAAATGCTTTTCTATAATTGTAGTATTTAATGGGAACAAATTAAACGAATTTTTTGTCCATGTAAAAAACTATTAATTCTGAATAAAATGCCACCCATTTATGCAATTAAAAAAATTTAAATGTCTCTTATTAGATAAGGCATATTTTCGTCTGATAAGGTACTTCTTCTTCAATGATTTCGAGGATATTTTAGTTTTGATCAAAAAAATTTTATTTCTCATGGCTTTTCGTAAAATATGTTAATGCCATCTGAAAGAGGAACAGATAAGCTTTCCATCGAGCTATTAGTCGAAGAAGTTGGTCGAAGGATGCAAGACTTATTAGCAAAAAACTAATCGGTGGTCAACACGTTTCCATCCTACTGCCGATTGTTTTCGCAAAATGCTTTTCTATAATTGTAGTATTTAATGGGAAAAAATTAAACGAATTTTTTGTCCATGTAAAAAACTATTAATTCTGAATAAAATGCCACCCATTTATGAAATTAAAAAAATTTAAATGTCTCTTATTAGATAAGGCATATTTTTGTCTGATAAGGTACTTCTTTTTCAATGATTTCGAGGATATTTTAGTTTTGATCAAAAAAATTTTATTTCTTACGACTTTTCGTAACATATGTTAATGCCATCTGGAAGAGGAACAGATAAGCTTTCCATCGAGCTCTTAGTCGAAGAAGTCGGTCGAAGGATGCAAGAGTTGTTAGCAAAAAACCAATCGGTGGTCAACACGATTCCGTCCTACTGCCGATTCTTTTCGCAAAATACTTTTCTATAATTGTAGTATTTAATAGGAAAAAATTCAACGAAGAATTTTGTCCATGTAAAAAACTATTAATTCTGAATAAAATGCCACCCATTTATGCAATTAAAAAAATTTAAATGTCTCTTATTAGATAAGGCATATTTTCGTCAGATAAGGTAGTTCTTCTTCAATGATTTCGAGGATATTTTAGTTTTGATCAAAAAAATTTTATTTCTCATGACTTTTCGTAAAATATGTTAATGCCATCTCAAAGAGCAACAGATAAGCTTTCCACGGAGCTCTTATTCGAAGAAGTCGGTCGAAGGATGCAAGAGTTGTAAGCAAAAAACCAATCGGTGGTCAACACGATTCCGTCCTACTGCCAATTCTTTTCGCAAAGTACTTTTCTATAATTATAGTATTTAATGGGAAAAAATTAAACGGAGTTTTTGTTTTTGTAAAAAACTATTAATTTTGAATAAAATGCCACCCATTTATGCAATTAAAAAAATTTAAATGTCTCTTATTAGATAAGGCATATTTTCGTATGATGAGGTACTCCTTTTTCAATGATTTCGAGGATATTTTAGTTTTGATCAAAAAAATTTTATTTCTTACGACTTTTCGTAAAATATGTAAATGCCATCTGAAAGAGGAACAAATAAGCTTTCCATTGAGCTCTTAGTCGAAGAAGTCGGTCGAAGGATGTAAGAGTTATTAGCAAAAAACTAAACGGTGGTCAACACGTTTCCGTCCTACTGCCGATTCTTTTCGCAAAGTACTTTTCTATAATTCTAGTATTTAATGGGAAAAAATTAAACGACTTTTTTGTCCATGTAAAAAACTATTAATTCTGAATAAAATGCCGCCTGTTTATGCAATTAAAAAAATTTAAATGTCTGTTATTAGATAAGGCATATTTTCGTCTGATAAGGTACTTCTTTTTCAATGATTTCGACGATATTTTAGTTTCGATCAAAAAAAATATTATTTCTCATGACTTTTCGGAAAATATGTTAATGCCATCTGAAAGAGGAACAGATAAGCTTTCCATCGAGCTCTTAGTCGAAGAAGTCGGTCGAAGGATGCAAGAGTTATTAGCAAAAAACTAATCGGTGGTCAACACGATTCCGTCATACTGCCGATTCTTTTCGCAAAATACTTTTCTATATTTGTAGTATTTAATGGAAAAAAATTAAACGAATTTTTTGTCCATGTAAAAAACTATTAATTCTGAATAAAATGCCACCCATTTATGAAATTAAAAAAATTTAAATGTCTGTTATTAGATAAGGCATATTTTCGTCTGATAAGGTACTTCTTTTTCAATGATTTCGAGGATATTTTAGTTTCGATCAAAAAAATATTATTTCTCATGTTTTTTTGTTAAATATGTTAATGCCATCTGAAAGAGGAACAGATAAGCTTTCCATCGAGCTGTTATTCGAAGAAGTCGGTCGAAGGATGCAAGAGTTGTTAGCAAAACACCAATCGGTGGTCATCACGTTTCCGTCCTACTGCCGATTCTTTTCGCAAAGTACTTTTTTATAATTCTAGTATTTAATGGGAAAAAATTAAACGAATTTTTTGTCCATGTAAAAAACTATTAATTCTGAATAAAATGCCACCCAGTTATGAAATTAAAAAAATTTAAATGTCTCTTATTAGATAAGGCATATTTTCGTCTGATAAGGTACTTCTTTTTCAATGATTTCGAGGATATTTTAGTTTCGATCAAAAAAATTTTATTTCTCATGACTTTTCGTAAAATATGTTAATACCATCTGAAAGAGGAACAGATATGCTTTCCATCGAGCTCTTATTGGAAGAAGTCGGTCGAAGGATGCAAAAGTTGTTAGCAAAAAACCAATCGGTGGTCAACACGTTTCCGTCCTACTGCCGATTCTTTTCGCAAAATACTTTTCTATAATTGTAGTATTTAATGGGAAAAAATTAAACGAAGAATTTTGTCCATGTAAAAAACTATTAATTCTGAATAAAATGCCACCCATTTATGCAATTAAAAAAATTTAAATGTCTCTTATTAGATAAGGCATATTTTCGTCAGATAAGGTAGTTCTTCTTCAATGATTTCGAGGATATTTTAGTTTTGATCAAAAAAATTTTATTTCTCATGACTTTTCGTAAAATATGTTAATGCCATCTCAAAGAGGAACAGATAAGCTTTCCCCGGAGCTCTTATTCGAAGAAGTCGGTCGAAGGATGCAAGAGTTGTAAGCAAAAAACCAATCGGTGGTCAACACGATTCCGTCCTACTGCCAATTCTTTTCGCAAAGTACTTTTCTATAATTATAGTATTTAATGGGAAAAAATTAAACGGAGTTTTTGTTTTTGTAAAAAACTATTAATTCTGAATAAAATGCCACCCATTTATGCAATTAAAAAAATTTAAATGTCTCTTATTAGATAAGGCATATTTTCGTATGATGAGGTACTCCTTTTTCAATGATTTCGAGGATATTTTAGTTTTGATCAAAAAAATTTTATTTCTTACGACTTTTCGTAAAATATGTAAATGCCATCTGAAAGAGGAACAAATAAGCTTTCCATTGAGCTCTTAGTCGAAGAAGTCGGTCGAAGGATGTAAGAGTTATTAGCAAAAAACTAAACGGTGGTCAACACGTTTCCGTCCTACTGCCGATTCTTTTCGCAAAGTACTTTTCTATAATTCTAGTATTTAATGGGAAAAAATTAAACGACTTTTTTGTCCATGTAAAAAACTATTAATTCTGAATAAAATGCCGCCTGTTTATGCAATTAAAAAAATTTAAATGTCTGTTATTAGATAAGGCATATTTTCGTCTGATAAGGTACTTCTTTTTCAATGATTTCGACGATATTTTAGTTTCGATCAAAAAAAATATTATTTCTCATGACTTTTCGGAAAATATGTTAATGCCATCTGAAAGAGGAACAGATAAGCTTTCCATCGAGCTCTTAGTCGAAGAAGTCGGTCGAAGGATGCAAGAGTTATTAGCAAAAAACTAATCGGTGGTCAACACGTTTCCGTCCTACTGCCGATTCTTTTCGCAAAGTACTTTTCTATAATTCTAGTATTTAATGGGAAAAAATTAAACGAATTTTTTGTCCATGTAAAAAACTATTAATTCTGAATAAAATGCCACCCAGTTATGAAATTAAAAAAATTTAAATGTCTGTTATTAGATAAGGCATATTTTCGTCTGATAAGGTACTTCTTTTTCAATGATTTCGAGGATATTTTAGTTTCGATCAAAAAAATATTATTTCTCATGTTTTTTTGTTAAATATGTTAATGCCACCTGAAAGAGGAACAGATAAGCTTTCCATCGAGCTGTTATTCGAAGAAGTCGGTCGAAGGATGCAAGAGTTGTTAGCAAAACACCAATCGGTGGTCAACACGTTTCCGTCCTACTGCCGATTCTTTTCGCAAAGTACTTTTCTATAATTCTAGTATTTAATGGGAAAAAATTAAACGAATTTTTTGTCCATGTAAAAAACTATTAATTCTGAATAAAATGCCACCCAGTTATGAAATGAAAAAAATTTAAATGTCTCTTATTAGATAAGGCATATTTTCGTCTGATAAGGTACTTCTTTTTCAATGATTTCGAGGATATTTTAGTTTTGATCAAAAAAATTTTATTTCTCATGACTTTTCGTAAAATATGTTAATACCATCTGAAAGAGGAACAGATATGCTTTCCATCGAGCTCTTATTGGAAGAAGTCGGTCGAAGGATGCAAAAGTTGTTAGCAAAAAACCAATCGGTGGTCAACACGATTCCGTCCTACTGCCGATTCTTTTCGCAAAATACTTTTCTATAATTGTAGTATTTAATGGGAAAAAATTAAACGAATTTTTTGTCCATGTAAAAAACTATTAATTCTGAATAAAATGCCGCCTGTTTATGCAATTAAAAAAATTTAAATGTCTGTTATTAGATAAGGCATATTTTCGTCTGATAAGGTACTTCTTTTTCAATGATTTCGAGGATATTTTAGTTTCGATCAAAAAAATATTATTTCTCATGACTTTTCGTAAAATATGGTAATGCCATCTGAAAGAGGAACAGATAAGCTTTCCATCGAGCTCTTAGTCGAAGAAGTCGGTCGAAGGATGCAAGAGTTGTTAGCAAAAAACCAATCGGTGGTCAACATGATTCCGTCCTACTGCCGATTCTTTTCGCAAAATACTTTTCTTTAATTGTAGTATTTAATGGGAAAAAATTAAACGAATTTTTTGTCCATGTAAAATACTATTAATTCTGAATAAAATGCCGCCTGTTATGCAATTAAAAAAATTTAAATGTTTCTTATTAGATAAGGCATATTTTCGTATGATAAGGTACTTCTTTTTCAATGATTTCGAGGATATTTTAGTTTCGATCAAAAAAATATTATTTCTCATGACTTTTCGTTAAATATGTTAATGCCATCTGAAAGAGGAACAGATAAGCTTTCCATCGAGCTCTTAGTCGAAGAAGTCGGTCGAAGGATGTAAGAGTTATTAGCAAAAAACTAAACGGTGGTCAACACGTTTCCGTCCTACTGCCGATTCTTTTCGCAAAGTACTTTTCTATAATTCTAGTATTTAATGGGAAAAAATTAAACGACTTTTTTGTCCATGTAAAAAACTATTAATTCTGAATAAAATGCCGCCTGTTTATGCAATTAAAAAAATTTAAATGTCTGTTATTAGATAAGGCATATTTTCGTCTGATAAGGTACTTCTTTTTCAATGATTTCGACGATATTTTAGTTTCGATCAAAAAAAATATTATTTCTCATGACTTTTCGGAAAATATGTTAATGCCATCTGAAAGAGGAACAGATAAGCTTTCCCCGGAGCTCTTATTCGAAGAAGTCGGTCGAAGGATGCAAGAGTTGTAAGCAAAAAACCAATCGGTGGTCAACACGATTCCGTCCTACTGCCAATTCTTTTCGCAAAGTACTTTTCTATAATTATAGTATTTAATGGGAAAAAATTAAACGGAGTTTTTGTTTTTGTAAAAAACTATTAATTCTGAATAAAATGCCACCCATTTATGCAATTAAAAAAATTTAAATGTCTGTTATTAGATAAGGCATATTTTCGTCTGATAAGGTACTTCTTTTTCAATGATTTCGACGATATTTTAGTTTCGATCAAAAAAAATATTATTTCTCATGACTTTTCGGAAAATATGTTAATGCCATCTGAAAGAGGAACAGATAAGCTTTCCATCGAGCTCTTAGTCGAAGAAGTCGGTCGAAGGATGCAAGAGTTATTAGCAAAAAACTAATCGGTGGTCAACACGATTCCGTCATACTGCCGATTCTTTTCGCAAAATACTTTTCTATATTTGTAGTATTTAATGGAAAAAAATTAAACGAATTTTTTGTCCATGTAAAAAACTATTAATTCTGAATAAAATGCCACCCATTTATGAAATTAAAAAAATTTAAATGTCTGTTATTAGATAAGGCATATTTTCGTCTGATAAGGTACTTCTTTTTCAATGATTTCGAGGATATTTTAGTTTCGATCAAAAAAATATTATTTCTCATGTTTTTTTGTTAAATATGTTAATGCCACCTGAAAGAGGAACAGATAAGCTTTCCATCGAGCTGTTATTCGAAGAAGTCGGTCGAAGGATGCAAGAGTTGTTAGCAAAACACCAATCGGTGGTCATCACGTTTCCGTCCTACTGCCGATTCTTTTCGCAAAGTACTTTTTTATAATTCTAGTATTTAATGGGAAAAAATTAAACGAATTTTTTGTCCATGTAAAAAACTATTAATTCTGAATAAAATGCCACCCAGTTATGAAATTAAAAAAATTTAAATGTCTCTTATTAGATAAGGCATATTTTCGTCTGATAAGGTACTTCTTTTTCAATGATTTCGAGGATATTTTAGTTTCGATCAAAAAAATTTTATTTCTCATGACTTTTCGTAAAATATGTTAATACCATCTGAAAGAGGAACAGATATGCTTTCCATCGAGCTCTTATTGGAAGAAGTCGGTCGAAGGATGCAAAAGTTGTTAGCAAAAAACCAATCGGTGGTCAACACGTTTCCGTCCTACTGCCGATTCTTTTCGCAAAATACTTTTCTATAATTGTAGTATTTAATGGGAAAAAATTAAACGAAGAATTTTGTCCATGTAAAAAACTATTAATTCTGAATAAAATGCCACCCATTTATGCAATTAAAAAAATTTAAATGTCTCTTATTAGATAAGGCATATTTTCGTCAGATAAGGTAGTTCTTCTTCAATGATTTCGAGGATATTTTAGTTTTGATCAAAAAAATTTTATTTCTCTTGACTTTTCGTAAAATATGTTAATGCCATCTCAAAGAGGAACAGATAAGCTTTCCCCGGAGCTCTTATTCGAAGAAGTCGGTCGAAGGATGCAAGAGTTGTAAGCAAAAAACCAATCGGTGGTCAACACGATTCCGTCCTACTGCCAATTCTTTTCGCAAAGTACTTTTCTATAATTATAGTATTTAATGGGAAAAAATTAAACGGAGTTTTTGTTTTTGTAAAAAACTATTAATTCTGAATAAAATGCCACCCATTTATGCAATTAAAAAAATTTAAATGTCTCTTATTAGATAAGGCATATTTTCGTATGATGAGGTACTCCTTTTTCAATGATTTCGAGGATATTTTAGTTTTGATCAAAAAAATTTTATTTCTTACGACTTTTCGTAAAATATGTAAATGCCATCTGAAAGAGGAACAAATAAGCTTTCCATTGAGCTCTTAGTCGAAGAAGTCGGTCGAAGGATGTAAGAGTTATTAGCAAAAAACTAAACGGTGGTCAACACGTTTCCGTCCTACTGCCGATTCTTTTCGCAAAGTACTTTTCTATAATTCTAGTATTTAATGGGAAAAAATTAAACGGCTTTTTTGTCCATGTACAAAACTATTAATTCTGAATAAAATGCCGCCTGTTTATGCAATTAAAAAAATTTAAATGTCTGTTATTAGATAAGGCATATTTTCGTCTGATAAGGTACTTCTTTTTCAATGATTTCGACGATATTTTAGTTTCGATCAAAAAAAATATTATTTCTCATGACTTTTCGGAAAATATGTTAATGCCATCTGAAAGAGGAACAGATAAGCTTTCCATCGAGCTCTTAGTCGAAGAAGTCGGTCGAAGGATGCAAGAGTTATTAGCAAAAAACTAATCGGTGGTCAACACGTTTCCGTCCTACTGCCGATTCTTTTCGCAAAGTACTTTTCTATAATTCTAGTATTTAATGGGAAAAAATTAAACGAATTTTTTGTCCATGTAAAAAACTATTAATTCTGAATAAAATGCCACCCAGTTATGAAATTAAAAAAATTTAAATGTCTGTTATTAGATAAGGCATATTTTCGTCTGATAAGGTACTTCTTTTTCAATGATTTCGAGGATATTTTAGTTTCGATCAAAAAAATATTATTTCTCATGTTTTTTTGTTAAATATGTTAATGCCACCTGAAAGAGGAACAGATAAGCTTTCCATCGAGCTGTTATTCGAAGAAGTCGGTCGAAGGATGCAAGAGTTGTTAGCAAAACACCAATCGGTGGTCAACACGTTTCCGTCCTACTGCCGATTCTTTTCGCAAAGTACTTTTCTATAATTCTAGTATTTAATGGGAAAAAATTAAACGAATTTTTTGTCCATGTAAAAAACTATTAATTCTGAATAAAATGCCACCCAGTTATGAAATGAAAAAAATTTAAATGTCTCTTATTAGATAAGGCATATTTTCGTCTGATAAGGTACTTCTTTTTCAATGATTTCGAGGATATTTTAGTTTTGATCAAAAAAATTTTATTTCTCATGACTTTTCGTAAAATATGTTAATACCATCTGAAAGAGGAACAGATATGCTTTCCATCGAGCTCTTATTGGAAGAAGTCGGTCGAAGGATGCAAAAGTTGTTAGCAAAAAACCAATCGGTGGTCAACACGATTCCGTCCTACTGCCGATTCTTTTCGCAAAATACTTTTCTATAATTGTAGTATTTAATGGGAAAAAATTAAACGAATTTTTTGTCCATGTAAAAAACTATTAATTCTGAATAAAATGCCGCCTGTTTATGCAATTAAAAAAATTTAAATGTCTGTTATTAGATAAGGCATATTTTCGTCTGATAAGGTACTTCTTTTTCAATGATTTCGAGGATATTTTAGTTTCGATCAAAAAAATATTATTTCTCATGACTTTTCGTAAAATATGGTAATGCCATCTGAAAGAGGAACAGATAAGCTTTCCATCGAGCTCTTAGTCGAAGAAGTCGGTCGAAGGATGCAAGAGTTGTTAGCAAAAAACCAATCGGTGGTCAACATGATTCCGTCCTACTGCCGATTCTTTTCGCAAAATACTTTTCTTTAATTGTAGTATTTAATGGGAAAAAATTAAACGAATTTTTTGTCCATGTAAAATACTATTAATTCTGAATAAAATGCCGCCTGTTATGCAATTAAAAAAATTTAAATGTTTCTTATTAGATAAGGCATATTTTCGTATGATAAGGTACTTCTTTTTCAATGATTTCGAGGATATTTTAGTTTCGATCAAAAAAATTTTATTTCTCATGACTTTTCGTTAAATATGTTAATGCCATCTGAAAGAGGAACAGATAAGCTTTCCATCGAGCTCTTAGTCGAAGAAGTCGGTCGAAGGATGCAAGAGTTATTAGCAAAAAACTAATCGGTGGTCAACACGATTCCGTCCTACTGCCGATTCTTTTCGCAAAATACTTTTCTATAATTGTAGTATTTAATGGGAAAAAATTAAACGAATTTTTTGTCCATGTAAAAAACTATTTATTCTGAATAAAATTCCGCCTGTTTATGCAATTAAAAAAATTTAAATGTCTGTTATAAGATAAGGCATATTTTCGTCTGATAAGGTACTTCTTTTTCAATGATTTCGAGGATATTTTAGTTTCGATCAAAAAAATATTATTTCTCATGACTTTTCGTTAAATATGTTAATGCCATCTGAAAGAGGAACAGATAAGCTTTCCATCGAGCTCTTATTCGAAGAAGTCGGTCGAAGGATGCAAGAGTTGTTAGCAAAAAACCAATCGGTGGTCAACACGATTCCGTCCTACTTCCGATTCTTTTCGCAAAATACTTTTCTATAATTGTAGTATTTAATGGGAAAAAATTAAACGAATTTTTTGTCTATGTAAAAAACTATTAATTCTGAGTAAAAGGCCGCCTGTTATGCAATGAAAAAAATTTAAATGTCTCTTATTAGATAAGGCATATTTTCGTATGATAAGGTACTTCTTTTTCAATGATTTCGAGGATATTTTAGTTTCGATCAAAAAAATATTATTTCTCATGACTTTTCGTTAAATATGTTAATGCCATCTGAAAGAGGAACAGATAAGCTTTCCATCGAGCTCTTATTCGAAGAAGTCGGTTGAAGGATGCAAGAGTTGTTAGCAAGAAACTAATCGGTGGTCAACACGATTTCGTACTACTGCCGATTCTTTTCGCAAAGTACTTTTCTATAATTGTGATATTTAATGGGAAAAAATTAAACGGAGTTTTTGTTTATGTAAAAAACTATTAATTCTGAATAAAATGCCACCCATATATGCAATTAAAAAAATTTAAATGTCTCTTATTAGATAAGGCATATTTTCGTCTGATAAGGTACTTCGTTTTCAATGATTTCGAGGATATTTTAGTTTTGATCAAAAAAATTGTATTTCTTACGACTTTTCGTAAAAGGTGTTAATGCCAACTGAAAGAGGAATAGATAAGCTTTCCATCGAGCTCTTAGTCGAAGAAGTTGGTCAAAGGATGCAAGAGTTGTTAGCAAAAAACCAATCGGTGGTCAACACGTTTCCGTCCTACTGCCGATTCTTTTCGCAAAGTACTTTTCTATAATTGTGATATTTAATGGGAAAAAATTAAATGGAGTTTTTGTTTATGTAAAAAACTATTAATTCTGAATAAAATGCCACCCATATATGCAATTAAAAAAATTTAAATGTCTCTTATTAGATAAGGCATATTTTCGTCTGATAAGGTACTTCGTTTTCAATGATTTCGAGGATATTTTAGTTTTGATCAAAAAAATTTTATTTCTTACGACTTTTCGTAAAATATGTTAATGCCAACTGAAAGAGGAACAGATAAACTTTCCATCGAGCTCTTAGTCGAAGAAGTCGGTCGAAGGATGCAAGAGTTAAACGGTGGTCAACACGTTTCCGTCCTACTGCCGGTTCTTTTCGCAAAGTACTTTTCTATAATTCTAGTATTTAATGGGAAAAAATTAAACGAATTTTTTGTCCATGTTAAAAACTATTAATTCTGAATAAAATGCCACCCATTTATGCAATTAAAAAAATTTAAATGTCTCTTATTAGATAAGGCATATTTTCGTCTGATAAGGTACTTCGTTTTCAATGATTTCGAGGATATTTTAGTTTTGATCAAAAAAATTTTATTTCTTACGACTTTTCGTAAAAGGTGTTAATGCCAACTGAAAGAGGAATAGATAAGCTTTCCATCGAGCTCTTAGTCGAAGAAGTTGGTCAAAGGATGCAAGAGTTGTTAGCAAAAAAACAATCGGTGGTCAACACGTTTCCGTCCTACTGCCGATTCTTTTCGCAAAGTACTTTTCTATAATTCTAGTATTTAATGGGAAAAAATTAAACGAATTTTTTGTCCATGTAAAAAACTATTAATTCTGAATAAAATGCCACCCATTTATGAAATTACAAAAATTTAAATGTCTCTTATTAGATAAGGCATATTTTCGTCTGATAAGGTACTTCGTTTTCAATGATTTCGAGGATATTTTAGTTTTGATCAAAAAAATTTTATTTCTTGCGACTTTTCGTAAAAGATGTTAATGCCAACTGAAAGAGGAATAGATAAGCTTTCCATCGAGCTCTTAGTCGAAGAAGTCAGTCGAAGGATGCAAGAGTTATTAGCAAAAAACTAATCGGTGGTCAACACGTTTCCGTCCTACTGCCGATTCTTTTCGCAAAGTACTTTTCTATAATTCTAGTATTTAATGGGAAAAAATTAAACGAATTTTTTGTCCATGTAAAAAACTATTAATTCTGAATAAAATGCCACCCATTTATGAAATTACAAAAATTTAAATGTCTCTTATTAGATAAGGCATATTTTCGTCTGATAAGGTACTTCTTTTTCAATGATTTCGAGGATATTTTAGTTTCGATCAAAAAAATATTATTTCTCATGACTTTTCGTTAAATATGTTAATGCCATCTGAAAGAAGAACAGATAAGCTTTCCATCGAGCTGTAATTCGAAGAAGTCGGTCGAAGGATGCAAGAGTTGTTAGCAAAAAACCAATCAATGGTCAACACGATTTCGTCCTACTGCCGATTCTTTTCGCAAAGTACTTTTCTATAATTCTAGTATTTAATGGGAAAAAATTAAACGAATTTTTTGTCCATGTAAAAAACTATTAATTCTGAATAAAATGCCACCCATTTATGAAATTACAAAAATTTAAATGTCTCTTATTAGATAAGGCATATTTTCGTCTGATAAGGTACTTCTTTTTCAATGATTTCGAGGATATTTTAGTTTCGATCAAAAAAATATTATTTCTCATGACTTTTCGTTAAATATGTTAATGCCATCTAAAAGAAGAACAGATAAGCTTTCCATCGAGCTCTAATTCGAAGAAGTCGGTCGAAGGATGCAAGAGTTGTTAGCAAAAAACCAATCGGTGGTCAACACGTTTCCGTCCTACTGCCGATTCTTTTCGCAAAGTACTTTTCTATAATTCTAGTATTTAATGGGAAAAAATTAAACGAATTTTTTGTCCATGTAAAAAACTATTAATTCTGAATAAAATGCCACCCATTTATGAAATTACAAAAATTTAAATGTCTCTTATTAGATAAGGCATATTTTCGTCTGATAAGGTACTTCGTTTTCAATGATTTCGAGGATATTTTAGTTTTGATCAAAAAAATTTTATTTCTTACGACTTTTCGTAAAAGATGTTAATGCCAACTGAAAGAGGAATGGATAAGCTTTCCATCGAGCTCTTAGTCGAAGAAGTCAGTCGAAGGATGCAAGAGTTATTAGCAAAAAACTAATCGGTGGTCAACACGTTTCCGTCCTACTGCCGATTCTTTTCGCAAAGTACTTTTCTATAATTCTAGTATTTAATGGGAAAAAATTAAACGAATTTTTTGTCCATGTAAAAAACTATTAATTCTGAATAAAATGCCACCCATTTATGAAATTACAAAAATTTAAATGTCTCTTATTAGATAAGGCATATTTTCGTCTGATAAGGTACTTCTTTTTCAATGATTTCGAGGATATTTTAGTTTCGATCAAAAAAATATTATTTCTCATGACTTTTCGTTAAATATGTTAATGCCATCTGAAAGAAGAACAGATAAGCTTTCCATCGAGCTCTAATTCGAAGAAGTCGGTCGAAGGATGCAAGAGTTGTTAGCAAAAAACCAATCAATGGTCAACACGATTTCGTCCTACTGCCGATTCTTTTCGCAAAATACTTTTCTATAATTGTAGAATTTAATGGGAAAAAATTAAACGAATTTTTTGTCCATGTAAAAAACTATTAATTTTGAATAAAATGCCGCCTGTTATGCAATTAAAAAAATTTAAATGTCTCTTATTAGATTAGGTATATTTTCGTATGATAAGGTTCTTCTTTTTCAATGATTTCGACGATATTTTAGTTTCGATCAAAAAAATATTATTTCTCATGACTTTTCGTTAAATATGTTAATGCCATCTGAAAGAGGAACAGATAAGCTTTCCATCGAGTTCTTATTCGAAGAAGTCGGTCGAAGGATGCAAGAGTTGTTAGCAAAAAACCAATCGGTGGTCACCACGATTCCGTCCTACTGCCGATTCTTTTCGCAAAATACTTTTCTATAATTGTAGTATTTAGTGGGAAAAAATTAAACGAATTTTTTGTCCATGTAAAAAACTATTAACTCTGAATAAAATGCCGCCTGTTATGCAATTAAAAAAATTTAAATGTCTCTTATTAGATAAGGCATATTTTTGTATGATAAGGTACTTCTTTTTCAATGATTTCGAGGATATTTTAGTATCGATCAAAAAAATATTATTTCTCATGACTTTTCGTTAAATATGTTAATGCCATCTGAAAGAGGAACAGATAAGCTTTCCATCGAGCTCTTAGTCGAAGAAGTCGGTTGAAGGATGCAAGAGTTGTTAGCAAGAAACTAATCGGTGGTCAACACGATTTCGTCCTACTGCCGATTCTTTTCGCAAAGTACTTTTCTATAATTGTGATATTTAATGGGAAAAAATTAAACGGAGTTTTTGTTTATGTAAAAAACTATAAATTCTGAATAAAATGCCACCCATTTATGCAATTAAAAAAATTTAAATGACTCTTATTAGATAAGGCATATTTTCGTCTGATAAGGTACTTCTTCTTCAATGATTTCGAGGATATTTTAGTTTTGATCAAAAAAATTTTATTTCTTACGACTTTTCGTAAAATATGTTAATGCCATCTGAAAGAGGAACATATAAGCTTTCCATCGAGCTCTTAGTCGAAGAAGTCGGTCGAAGGATGCAAGAGTTAAACGGTGGTCAACACGTTTCCGTCCTACTGCCGATTCTTTTCGCAAAGTACTTTTCTATAATTCTAGTATTTAATGGGAAAAAAATAAACGAATTTTTTGTCCATGTTAAAAACTATTAATTCTGAATAAAATGCCACCCATTTATGCAAATAAAAAAATTTAAATGTCTCTTATTAGATAAGGCATATTTTCGTCTGATAAGGTACTTCGTTTTCAATGATTTCGAGGATATTTTAGTTTTGATCAAAAAAATTTTATTTCTTACGACTTTTCCTAAAATATGTTAATGCCAACTGAAAAAGGAATAGATAAGCTTTCTATCGAGCTCTTAGTCGAATAAGTCAGTCGAAGGATGCAAGAGTTATTAGCAAAAAACTAATCGGTGGTCAACACGTTTCAGTCCTAGTGCCGATTCTTTTTGCAAAGTACTTTTCTATAATTCTAGTATTTAATGGGAAAAAATTAAATGAATTTTTTGTCCATATAAAAAACTATTAATTCTGAATAAAATGCCAGCCATTTATGAAATTAAAAAAATTTAAATGTCTCTTATTAGATAAGGCATATTTTCGTCTGATAAGGTACTTCTTTTTCAATGATTTCGAGGATATTTTAGTTTCGATCAAAAAAATATTATTTCTCATGATTTTTCGTTAAATATGTTAATGCCATCTGAAAGAGGAACAGATAAGCTTTCCATCGAGTTCTTATTCGAAGAAGTCGGTCGAAGGATGCAAGAGTTATTAGCAAAAAACTAATCGGTGGTCAACACGTTTCAGTCCTACTGCCGATTCTTTTTGCAAAGTACTTTTCTATAATTCTAGTATTTAATGGGAAAAAATTAAACGAATTTTTTGTCCATATAAAAAACTATTAATTCTGAATAAAATTCCAGCCATTTATGAAATTAAAAAAATTTAAATGTCTCTTATTAGATAAGCCATATTTTCGTCTGATAAGGTACTTTTTTTTCAATGATTTCGAGGATATTTTAGTTTCGATCAAAAAAATATTATTTCTCATGACTTTTCGTAAAATATGTTAATGCCATCTGAAAGAGGAACAGATAAGCTTTCCATCGAGCTCTTAGTCGAAGAAGTCGGTCGAAGGATGCAAGAGTTATTAGCAAAAAACTAATCGGTGGTCAACACGATTTCGTCCTACTGCCGATTCTTTTCGCAAAATACTTTTCTGTAATTGTGATATTTAATGGAAAAAAATTAAAACAAATATAAATTCCTGTGGGGGAGATACCGCAGTTCAAAACAAAAAACACAAAAAACTCAGCATTGAACTTATCAACGCTGGAATCTAATTAACATAAGGTTCATTGCAGTGACCAGTCAGAAAAATGACACCACTTGCGCTTAAAATGATCCTTGACACCAACCAATCAATCACAAGGCCATCTATCGATCAAAATCTGTACTTGTATTACCATTGCATTCTTACATTTCTCAAGAATGTTTTCGGCAATGCATAAATATAAATAGATATTGAAATGGATTGGTGGTCAAGCAAAAGATCGCTGATGAAGGAGTGTGGCGACTCCCGAAACAGCTGTACGATCTGCCTGCTGCTTGCTAAACAGAGAGCAAGTTCTTGTGACATTGGTTGTGTGTCAAAAATTAAATTTGATTGTTATTTCCAATCAAATATGACCTATATATCCCGCATTAATATGAAAATATTTACCTTTCACAATATTAACGCAATTGGTCCACGCTATTAAAACAAAAATTAAACGGAGTTTTTGTTTATGTCAAAAACTATTAATTCTGAATAAAATGCCACCCATTTATGCAATTAAAAAAATTTAAATGTCTCTTATTAGATAAGGCATATTTTCGTCTGACAAGGTACATCGTTTTCAATTATTTCGAGGATATTTTAGTTTTGATCAAAAAAATTTTATTTCTTACGACTTTTCGTAAAAAATGTTAATGCCAACTGAAAGAGGAATAGATAAGCTTTCCATCGAGCTCTTAGTCGAAGAAGTCAGTCGAAGGATGTAAGAGTTATTAGCAAAAAACTAATCGGTGGTCAACACGATTCCGTCCTACTGCCGATTCTTTTCGCAAAGTACTTTTCTGTAATTCTAGTATTTAATGGGAAAAAATTAAACGAATTTTTTGTCCATGTTAAAAACAATTAATTCTGAATAAAATGCCACCCATTTATGCAATTAAAAAAATTTAAATGTCTCTTATTAGATAAGGCATATTTTCGTCTGATAAGGTACTTCGTTTTCAATGATTTCGAGGATATTTTAGTTTTGATCAAAAAAATTTTATTTCTTACGACTTTTATATGTTACCTAAAATATGTTAATGCCAACTGAAAGAGGAATAGATAAGCTTTCTATCGAGCTCTTAGTCGAATAAGTCAGTCGAAGGATGCAAGAGTTATTAGCAAAAAACTAATCGGTGGTCAACACGTTTCAGTCCTAGTGCCGATTCTTTTTGCAAAGTACTTTTCTATAATTCTAGTATTTAATGGGAAAAAATTAAATGAATTTTTTGTCCATATAAAAAACTATTAATTCTGAATAAAATGCCACCCATTTATGCAATTAAAAAAATTTAAATGTCTCTTATTAGATAAGGCATATTTTCGTCTGATAAGGTACTTCTTTTTCAATGATTTCGAGGATATTTTAGTTTCGATAAAAAAAATATTATTTCTCATGACTTTTCGTTAAATATGTTAATGCCATCTGAAAGAGGAACAGATAAGCTTTCCATCGAGTTCTTATTCGAAGAAGTCGGTCGAAGGATGCAAGATTTATTAGCAAAAAACTAATCGGTGGTCAACACGTTTCAGTCCTACTGCCGATTCTTTTTGCAAAGTACTTTTCTATAATTCTAGTATTTAATGGGAAAAAATTAAACGAATTTTTTGTCCATATAAAAAACTATTAATTCTGAATAAAATGCCAGCCATTTATGAAATTAAAACCAGTAAGGACGCTATCTTCAGCAAGGCTGAAGCTATAATACTTTTCACTTTGTGTCACTATAAAAAAAACTAAATGAATAGTTTTCATGCATCCCTAACAACATAACTGTAATGTTTCAAGTCAATTCGTTAAAAAACAAAAAATTTTTCCATACAACGGTTCAAGTTTTGCGATAAGTGGGCGTAGCCATGCCCACATTTGGTCAAAATAGTTTTTATTCCTCCCTAAGAGCACAACTGCAAAGTTTCAAGTCAATTGGTTAAAAAACAAAAAAGTTTTCCATACAACGGATAAATTTTCGCTATATGTGGGCGTGGCTACGCCCACTTTTGGTCAAAATAGTTTTCATTCCTCTCTAAGAACATAACTGTAAAGTTTCAAGTCAATTGGTTAAAAAACAAAAAAGTTTTCCATACAAAGTGTCAATTTTCGCTATAAGTGGGCGTGGCTACGCCCACTTTTGGTCAAAATAGTTTTCATTCCTCCCTAAGAACATAACTGTAAAGTTTCAAGTCAATTGGTTAAAAAACAAGAAAGTTTTCCATACAAAGGGTCAAGTTAAGCTATAAGTGGGCGTGGCCACGCCCACTTTTGATCAAAATAGTTTTCATTCCTCCCTAAGAGCATAACTGCAAAGTTTCAAGTCAATTGGTTAAAAAACAAAAAAGTTTTCCATACAACGGATAAATTTTCGCTATAAGTGGGCGTGGCTACGCCCACTTTTGGTCAAAATAGTTTTCATTCCTCTCTAAGAACATAACTGTAAAGTTTCAAGTCAATTGGTTAAAAAACAAAAAAGTTTTCCAT